>JAJOOR010085892.1:0-13272 GCA_036250505.1 Solanum acaule | reverse complement strand
CGTAAATGCTGTAAGTTTTTTAGATTCTTCTTCTAACTTTAAGTGGTAAAATCCTGATTTACAATCAAATTTGCTAAAATAATTATATCCTTGTATTTGTCTTATCTTTAGTATTTTATTTGGTATCGGGTAATTATATGTTTTAGCCAACTGATGATGCGGTCTCTGAAAACCTCAGCTGACACTATGTCTTTTGCAAGAAGGTTGGCATCATACATGTATTTTATCTTTTGACGGAGTTGGGGTGAAAAATGATTTAGAAGAGAACTTTTGTAATATATTTGTTGATTTTATTATGTAGTTATCAGTTGGAAGTCCCGGAGACTGTATTAAGGTAGAAGACCATTGTTTACATGGAGACTAGTTCTTGAAAGACCCTTATATCAATAACGATTCTTAGAAGCTTTGCTTATTGCTTACCTTCTTCAGAAGACTTTTCCCTATATAGCTATTCTTGGTTATGACAGTTGTTCTGGTGACTTAGGTATGTGGATTTTATTCCTTTTTGTTTAATGCAAAGGATAATAACATCTAGTAGTTCTCCATAATTAATCTATGTGAACATTTATAAGTCGTGAGTTGATGTGAAATAGGAGAGCTACTTCCTTATATATGGTTCACATTTATTCAAGTATAGTTTCACTACAAGAAAACTGCTTAATAAAGATCAATATTTAGGGACAGGGTTATTATGGGTCCCTAAAAGTATACTTATTAAGACGACTTTTTTTTCTGGTCTTGAATTTCCTTTTTTATTTTTCAAGTTAGCAAAGAGTTAAAATCTGGTTCCAAATAACAGATACATCTCGTCCCAAAATGCTAAATTTATTTACAAATCGCTCCTCCTTTATATATATCCATTTATAATAAAACTTTTAAATACCTAAAAATGGACCCTTACTCTCTGAAAGTGTGAAGTCTCAACAGTTATCTATCTATATGGCTGAAGATTCACGAATCGAATTACAAGAAATGTCTATCAGAATAGGTTTGTCTATTTTCTCCGTCTTCGTATTTTTGGATTTAAATCAAGAATTTTCTTTCTGGCTGAACCTTTGATTGTTGAAATTGATAGTCTTTGAAACTCATTCTTCTTAATACCGATTGTTATGGCATGAAGTCTATAACTTGGCGTGTTGGACTTGCTGTGAAGAATGGGTGGTTAGATATTAAAAAGGGCTTTTAGCGGAATGAGAATTTTGGGAATGAAAATGTCTCCTTGTCATTGTTTGGTTCGTATGAGTAAATAATTTTAGGGAACAAAAGTATTTCTCTTTAGAAATATCCTTTAAAATACAAGTATGAAGTCTTACGTGTTTGGGATGGTGAGCAAGTATACTCGGAACTAAGAAAATACAAGTATGAGGTCTAACTTGGTTCTGACAGTTGTTCTGGCGACTCAGGTATGTGGATTTTATTCCTTTTTGTGTAATGCAAAGGATAATAACATCTAATAATTCTCCGTAATTAATCTATGTGAACATTTATAAGCCGTAAGTTAATGTGAAATAGGAGAGCTACTTCCTGATATATGGTTCACATTTATTCAAGTAATAGTTTCTTAACTTCGTAAGAAATTATAGAAACTATTCAGAAGACTCGAAATTACTTCTAAGCAAAAGTAATGTTTCATTTCATTAATTCTACTTTAACTTCTTACATTCTTATGATGGATGAAAACATAAATGATATGCCTATTTATGGAGTATCATTTGTGAGCTAAATCTATAGAAGAGAAACAAAAATCTCTCTTTCATTTAATATCTCTTTCACCTATTCCTGTATTGTCTCAAATAATTTTCTTCCTATTGTGAATTTCTGGGCAATTATTTTTGTGCAACTCCAAACTTCCAACCACGCGTGCACGTGTTTGGAAGATCTATAGAAGCTTGGAGAGTGTTTAGACTTAACTATTTACACCAGACCAAAATCTCTTTCATGGCAGTGGCTTGCCATTACATAGTGTTTGTCATAATTCACTTACTATTTTTAATTTCTGTCTGATATCAATGTTGTAGTATTTTTCCTAATAATTTGAAAGCAACTTTCCGAATACAATATTTATAAATGACTATTTCGTTGAATAAAACTTTTTTCTAATCTTCCAATGCTTGAGTCTTTGGATGGAAATAATTTTAAGCGCTGGTCACATAAACTTCTTATTTTATTTGAACAATTAGAAGTTGATTATGTTTTGTTTAACAAACCTTCTACTGAAGGTTCTTAACCATATGACTAATCATTTATTTGATTTATTTGTTACTCAAATATCTGCTAAGGAAATATACGATAGTTTGAAAAAAAAATATAGTGTTTATGATGCATGATAGAAAAATATATGTTTTTGGTCAATGGATTAAGTTACAAATGGTTGACAATAAGCAAATCATGGAACAAATTCGTGAATATGAGAACTTGATTGCTGATGTTCTCAACGAGGACATGAAGATGTTTGAGATTTTTTAGGCTAATGTGCTGCTTGAAAAATTCACACAAATTTGGAGTAATTATAGATATCAACTGAATTATAAGAAAAAAAATTAACTCTCCAAGAATTTATCAGTCACATGAGGACTAAAGAGACGAATTGTCTCAAAAATAAGATGGAAGGTTTTTCTATTAATTTTTTGACAGATAATCTTGTTGAATTTTCTGGTAATGCTGTAAAAGACATGTTCAAAGGTAAACAGAAGAAAGTCGTGAAAAAGGGACATACAAAGAAAAAGAATCAATTTAACAAGTCGAAGAGCCAAATTCAAAAATATAAGGATCCTTGATTTGTCTATGGCAAACTAAGTCATAGCGCTAGCCACCCTTATCTAAGGCAAGGGCAGAACTTACTGTAAGAAAGACAAGCTGATGATCAAGCTCATCTTGGTGAGGATAATGAAGTGATTATTGTTGTAGTTGTTCTAGTGGCTAATAAGACTGATTGGTATTGGACACATATTCTTCAACACATTTTTGTGCCAACAAAGAGTTATTCCATGACTTTGAGGAGTCTACTAACGGCGAGTGTGTCTACATGGGTAACTTCTCTACTGCTAGAATAATGGATAAAGGAAATTTTTTACTTAATGTAACTTCAGAAAAAACATTATCCATGAATAATGTTTTGTACGTACTCTTTCTATGTAGAAACATATTTTTCTGCGCACTTCTCAATAAAGCAGGCCTTAAACTTATTTTTGAAGCTGATAAAATAATTGCTTCTCGGGGAGGAGACTTTATTGGGAAGGGGTATCTTAGTGGAGGATTATTTGTGTTGAACATTGTTCAATAGATTATCAATAATGCTAGTATTTCAAATTCTACTTATATTGTTAAGTCTATTAATTTGTGTTATGGTAGACTAAGTCATGTTAATATTGCTTCAATCAAAAGACATAGAAAAATGGAATTCATTCCTATGATAAAAATTGATGATTTTTCAAAATATTTTTTATGTGTAGAAACAAAGCATGCCAAGAAACCCTTGAAATCTATTATTAGTACAAAAACTAAATTGCTTGAACTAATATATTCAAATTTAACAAGTTTCAAGAACACTGTTAGAAAAAGTAGAAAAAAGTATTAATTTTTTCGATTACTTTTCTAGATACACTAAGGTATATCTTCTTATGTCTAAAGATGGGGTTGAAAGTATGTTCTTCAAATTCAAAGTAGAAGTGGAAAATAAATTAGATAGAAATATCAAGAGATTTTTAGATCTGGTCGAGGCAGTGAATATAGTACTAAAACTCTGGAGTATATTTGTGAGAAAAATGGAATTATACATGAACTTAGTGTTCCCTATATCCCCAGCAAAATGGTGTAGCTGAACAAAAAAAATAAAACCCTTAAAGAAATGATGAATTCTATGCTTTTATGCTCGTGTCTATCAAACAACACATGGGGGAAGCTCTCTTGTTTGCATGTTATATTTTTAATAGTCCCTCATAAAACATAAGACAATATCTCATATGTGTTGTTGAAAGGGTTTTCTCCTAATTTGAAATTTCTAAAAATTTTAGGGTGTTTGGCTAAGGTTAGTCAACTTGATTTTAGACGAGTAATTGTAGGTTCTAAGACTTTTGACATTGTCTTTATTGGTTATGCTCAAAAGAGTGTTGCATATAGATTTTTGTCTTTAAAATAATTATTTTATTTGTCAATCTAGAGATGCTGAATTTTTAGCATATTTTTCCTTTGAAAAATAATGTGTTTAGTGATATGTAAAATAATCCTTCTACATCTATGTCTGTTAATTCTCATGTAGTTTCTTCTTATGAAGTTATTTCTAAGGAGCATAAAAATGAACTTACAAGGAGTAAAAGATGTAGAATTGACACTAACTTTGGTCCTGATAAAATTTTGATATGATGAATTAGTGTCTATCTACTTAATAGAAACATACCCTAAGACTTATGATGAATATATGTGATATTTTGGAAAGAGGATATTAAAAGTGAATTAAACTCTATAGTTTGTAATCACACTTGGGACTTGTACGATTTGCCTAAAGGTTGTAAACTCATATGTAGCAAGTGGACATTTAAGAAGAAATTGAGACCTAAAGCTACAATTGATAAATATAAGGCTAGACTTGTTATTAGGTATATTTACCAAAAGAAAGGTGTTGATTATTTTGATACTTATTCTCTTGTGACAAAAATAATGAACATTAGGAGTCTTAATGCTTTAGCCAATGTTCATGATTTCCTGATACAACAAATGAATGTCAAAACAACATTTCTAAATGATGATTTAAAGGAATAAATATATTTGACTCAATCCAAAGGTTTTATGGTTCCAGGAGAAGAGAGTAAAATATGCAAGTTGAATAAGCCCTTGTATGGACTAAAATAGATACCTAAGCAGTGGGATAAAAAGTTTAATATCACATTAATGGATAGTGATTTTCTTGTCAATTAATCTTATACCTATGTTTATTCCAAAATGATAGGTTCAGATTGTATGATTATATGTTTATATGTACATGACATGTTAATTTTTGTCCAAAAATGAATGTTGTTAATGAAACTAAGAACTTTTTGTCTACTAAGTTTGAGATGGAAAATCGTGATAAAGTAGATGTAATTTTAGGAATTAAAATTAAAAGAAATACTGATGATTTCTCTGTGTCAGTCTCATTACATTAAAACCAAGTTAAAAAAATTTAATTATTTCGATGTAGTTCAGTGAGATCTCCTTATGATCCTAGTGTGAACTTGCAAAAGAATAAAGATTTGAGTGTTTCTCAAACGAAATATGCTAAAATAATTGAGAGTGTAATGCTTATGGTGAACTTTACTTGTCCTGATATAGCTTATGTGGTTATTATATGAAGTAGATATACTTATAATCCGAGTAGTGAACACTAGAAGGATCTTCATCACATCAATTTTTTTTTGTAAAGTTACATTTTTTGGGTTGTGTTGTGTATGTGCAGTCACAAATGTCAAATTGCAATTCACACTTCTAGTGCACACCCTGTACTGAAGAGATGTGTCTCTTCAGTGTGCGTTAATGTGGTGTACGCACTTCATTGTATGCAGCCACAAGAAATATTTTGGGTTAATTTTTTTTTTCGAAACAAAAATTTCTCGATCGATATTTTTGCCAAAGTCGAAGTTGAGTCGAATGACCGACAACGGTAGAGCAAGGCTTGACATCTTCTTAACCCATTTAAAAACATATAAGTTCTTCTATATTTAATCATTTAAAAGTTCTTTTCTCCCACCAATGGGGAAAAAATTACTTCTTCCAAAAAGTAAAGTAACATTTTCAGCAAAACTGACTTTAACGAAGAAAATAAAGGGTAGAACAGTACTATTAATAAGATTGTTAGGAAAAGGGAATGCATAAAATAAATAGGTAATTTTCATGTCAAATTCATGAAATTCATGCAACAACTTCATGAATGAGGTAATGTTATGTCGCAAATATACTACAATTTATTTTAACGTTGTCAATCCTCGACATTTATGGCCACACAGATCCCATCTGGCTATAAATTATAGGTTTTAATGCGGAACTGGGGCACTAATCTCTCTTGGATCCTCTTTAGTTCGTGTGCACTAGCTATGTCCTTAAAAAGTAGATGTATCCTTTCCAATACAACTTTCTTGATTCATCTCTCTTTGGTATATTATCAAAGACAACCTGACCTATTCTGGCATCATCAACTCGCACTTGATCATAACCAAGCCATATGTTATATTGTTTCTAATTAAAATTTCACATACTTTATGATACAATCAATATATTTTTGAGATGTGAAATACGGATATGAATAGTTATTCACCTTTGGATATGTTCCAAAACATAAAGTGGTGCATGATGTGACAATTACATCAATAAGATTGTAGCTAGTGAAAGTACATGAGATGAAATTGGTGATGCATTTGTGAACACTAGCTCTACTAATTTTATGGCATATATGTTATGAGAGAGCCCATGTACATGTGTACAGACATATCACTAATTTTATCTTCTGCACTTTCATCAACTACAATCTTACGAATGCATTTCTCACACCGTCCACCGCTTATGTTTTGGAACATCCAGAGGATGAAGTTTCTCCTTAGGGTTATTGGTTGATCCAAAAGGTGAACAAATTTCATGTCCTTATGTCAAGATAAGACTTGTATAATCACAAATAACAAAAAAAAAATCAACACAATATATTTTTTTGGGACAATTTACTAGAATTTCATTGAACTGAATTAAAATTGAATTGAAAGTTATTACATCCTAATAAGAAAATAGAGCATAAACATAAACTAATCAGTGTTCCATTGATGTACGGATAACCTGATAGAAGAAGAAGGAGAAGAGAATTAGAGAAAGAAGAAGAAACAAAAGGAGATGAGAAGAGAATCTAGCAAGAGAGAATTTAGAAGAGATGAGAAAAATACCACTTTTCACGTAAGAACCCCACTCTCCCATGTCAGGGTGGTTATAACAGTTTTAACTGCCCTGGTGTCATGGTTGAATCCTCGCCCTTGCTATTCATTAAATTGATTTCAATCTCAGCCGCTCAATGATGAGTCCACAATTTGGACTCATTTAGGGCTATATTTTAATAGAACTAGTGTCCTCAAATGCATATTTTATCTCAATAACTGATGTAAACCCTTAAGTTTCAAGTATTTGGATTGAGAGACAAAGAATGGACGCTACCAAGCAAAAAGGAACAAAGCGGCTAAAAGAACAGAGAAAAGACTTCCTGAGAATCGCCTAAGCCATTAGGGGAGTCGCCGAACTGTCCTAAATCCCACCGAATGTTCCAGTGTGCTGAGTCCTGAAGGAGAAGGTCAAGTCTGCGATGAAAAGAAGGAGTCGGCTCATCACCGAGCAGTTCTGCGAAGCAGTACCATATCGCACACAACTCAAAACACGAAGAGGCTGAAGGATAAAGTAGGAAGGTGATGAAATCGACCAAAAGGCGGATCGCCGAGCGTATCAGCGATCCCGACTAACTGCGCCGAATGGTCCTCCGCAACACAAATTTTCAAACACTACAAATACTTGTTTAAATGTCTAGCTTAGTATCACTTCTATTATTCGAACTTTTTATAGTTTTTGAGAGAGTTTAAGTTTTAGAGGGTTTTGGAGACTTTGTTCTAAGACCTTGAAGATTCAAAGGGTTTCAACTCCAAGAAATTGGACGTGGGTCTCGAAGATTCTTCACTCTTGATGTGTTTTAAGACTTAATTCTTCATACCCATTTGAAGGAAACTCATATTGGTATAAATTTTTATCTCTTTTGCATGTCTAGCTAAAACTCCAATTCTTGGGGTGTGATTATGTGAATATGGATTAAATTAACTGTTGGGTCTTGCTTGTTGATGGTTTATTTGTTGTTTGAGTGTGATTTTGTTTAGTAGTTGTGTATGAACTTAATGGAATTGTAGTTGCAAATACGATTTCATCTTAGTGTTTTTGGCTTGCTCGAGAGAGAGGTCATAAAACTAAGACTACTAAATTGATGGCCAGTGGTATTGGGTCGACATGGGTTCAGCTCGAGAGAGTGAATCCTAGTCCTTCTCCCACACATTCAGCTCGATAGAGTGAATGGGCTAAGGCAGAGGCTGTGCTTCATGCCGCAACTCGGTGTTTGACATAAACCTTTTTGATTCGGGGTAAGTTGTTGGAGAGAAAGCTTACCGCACTAAAGTCTAGTCTAGTCACAAATACTAAACAATTTACTATCAAAAGCATTTACTCGATAGTCTAGTTTAACCCGTATTCCTATCACATCCCAAGAATCTCGTCTCCCTATTTCGTTTCCATAGATTTTTGCTCTTTTTAGTATTTTAATTAATACAAACCCCCATTGATAATTGACGCTTGCATCACCCCTTAGACTTATTATGTTTTTATTCGTTAATATTTATAGCTATAACTGATTAGAACTTGCTTTTACTTTACTATTAATTATCAAAACCACTTCCTATGCGAATGATCCCAACCCTTGGTTGGGTTATATCACTACACGCGATCGTTGGCACTTGAATCGAAGTAGTGTCCTGATACGTGAAGTCACTCAATTTAAAAGAAACGAAATTAGCCTCCCTTACTTTACTCAACTTCGACTCTCTACAACTACGTTTGTTTTATTGGACTTCTCAGATCATAACATTCCAGCTCCCATGAATTCATCCTTGGCCTCAAGGATCAACAATCGAACCCCAAAAACTTTGCCTTAAGGAATTGGTAGTCCTCCCATGTTGCATCTTCCAGAGGAAGATTAGACCATTACAACAGTACCTTCACAACTGCAACATTATTTCTCTTAATTTGCTGTCTCTGAAGAATAGCCACTGGCTTCACCTAAAATTGACTATCTTCTCCTGTAGTAGGCAGATTAGTTTGAACTACGACTTTCTCACCCACTTTCTTCTTGAGAAGCGATACATGGAACACCGAGTGAATCTTAGAATCAGGGGGGAGTTCCAACTTGTAAGCTACATTACCAACCTTAGCAATCACTCTATAGGGTCTATAAAACTTAGAGCTCAGTTTTAAATGTTTTCTCAAAGTAACAGAAGATTGTGTGTATGGTTGTAATTTGAGGTAGACCAAGTCGTTCACCTGAAATTCTCTTTCTGATCTCTTCTTGTCTACATAGAACTTCATTCGTTCCTACACTTTACTGATGTTATCCTTCAATAGTTGAAGCCATTGTTATCGCTGCATTACCGCATCATCAGCTACCGGAACCATGGTTTCAAGTAGAGGACCAATTGACACTAGAGGTGGAGAGTAACCATATAAAGCTTCAAAAGGTGTGCATTGTAAACTAGTGTGAAAATTTGTGTTGTACCACCATTCAGCTGCAGGCAACCAGTGACTCCATTGAGTAGGTTTGTTGGCAGTCATACACCTCAAGTAATTTTCCAAACATTTATCCACTCGCTCTATTTGACCGTCACTTTGAGGGTGATATGCAATACTATAGTTCAATTGTGTACCCAACAGCTTGAACAAGGCCTGCCAAAAGTTGCTCAATTTTTTTGTCTCTGTCAGTAACAATAGACTCGGGAACTCCATGTAAACAGGTGTATCCTTTCCCAAAATACATCAGCTATATGACTCCATGCTTGATTAGGGATTGACAGAGGCTGTAAAAGCCCATGGGAGGGCACGTTCTCATCTTTGTTCCTATGACAAACATCACAAGAAGCTACAAATTGTATCACCTTGTGTTTCATATTTGTCCAGTAGAATACCTGAGATAGCCTTTTTAATGTTCCCAACTGACCTGAGTGGCCTCCTAAAGGAGAATCATGAAATTTGCTAATTAGTTGGAGCCTGAGGTCCCCATTGTCTCCCACTTATACCTTTCCCTTTCTTTTTAAAATGCCTGAAGAAAAATGCAATATACTAGGACCTTGCTGTCCTACAGAGCCCGCAACTCTAAAGCTTGACTATAACCCTCATAGCTAGTGGTCACTTGTTGTATCCACATAGGAATTGTGGTGCTGATCGTCATCAACTGACCAGTCTCTTGCATCCTAATATCATCTACACCCTCGTTCTGCCTAGAAAGGGCATCAACAACCCTATTTTAAGCATTCCTTTTATATTGTTCTTCGTAGTCTAACCCCATTAATTTTGTTAGGCCCTTCTGTTGGATGACTGAAGTGACTCTTTGCTCCAAAAGATATTTCAAGCTATAATGGTCTGTTCTAACTACAAAATGCGTGAATTGGAGGTAATGTCTCCATTTACCTACCGCATTCAAAAGATCCATATACTCCTTCTCATAGATAGACTTACCCCTATGGTTAAGTGCTAAAACCTTACTAAAGTAAGCTATATGTCTGCCTTTTTGCAGGAGAACAACACCAATACCCCCATAGCTTGCATCAGTTTCAACTATAAATTCTTGGGTATAATCAGGTAAGGCTAACACTGGGGTAGATGACATTACAATTTTAAGAGCATTAAAAGTTGATTATGACTTTGTACTCCACTGAAATGCCTACTTCTCAAGTATATCAGTTAGGGGTCTGCAGATAGTACTATAGTGAGCCACATATTTTCGATAATAACCAGTCAAACCTAAAAAAACCTCTAAGAGCCTTCACTGAACGAGGTCTAGGCCACTCCACCATCGCCTGAATCTTGCTTGGATCAGTAGCTACTCCTTCTTTGGTGATGATATTACCCAAGTACTCTATCCTTGACTAACCAAATGAGCATTTGGATCTTTTTGCAAACAAAGAATTCTCCCTTGGTGTCTTAAAAACAGTTAATAGATGTTGCACATGATCTTCAAGTGAAAGATTATAAATGAAAATGTCATAAAAAACACCAAGACAAACCTCCTAAAATAAGGCTGAAACACTTGGTTAATCAAGGCTTGAAATGTGGCAGGGGCATTTGTCAATCCAACGGGCATAATGCGATAATTATATTGCCCCAAATGAGTCCTAAATGCAGTCTTATACACATCCTCAGTCTTCATCCTAATTTGATGATATTCAGCTCTCAAATCAACCTTGGAAAAAATTACAGACCCGTGCAACTCATCTAGCAAATCATCTACAATGGGAATTTGATACTTGTCTTTGACAGTGATATCATTCAACCCTTGATAATCGACACAAAATCTCCAGGGTCCATCCTTCTTTTTGACCAACGGGGTTGGGGAAGAGAAGGGGGATTGACCCTGCCTGATTATTTGATTATTCAACATCTCTTTGACTTGTCTTTCCAACTCATTTTTTTTTTGGAAATAATTGTATCTATAAGGCCTTAAGCTCACTGGGTTGGATCCAGGCTTTAAATTAATATTGTGATCTAAAAATCTGATTGGAGGTAAGGACTTCGGCTTAGAGAATACATCAACAAACTAATCTAATACCTGTAGTATAACCTCTGTTTCTTGATCCTGATTTTTTGTACTGTTCATCATGAATAGATGGGCAAATAAAGCATTTCCCTTCTTAAGTAACTTTCCCATAGCACCATTATTGATCACGCTGAGCTTGCCCTCTTCAGAAATGCCCTTCAACACCAGCTTATTATTCTTCCTCCCAATAGTTACACAATTTCTCTCATGGTCAAACTTAGTAGGGTTGTGTTGTTTCATCCAATCATTCCCTAGAACAAGATCACAGCCACCCAGTGGAATTATCAACAGATCTTCTTGAAATGTCTTAGTATGCATTTTCCATTGGAATACTGAAAAATAAGAGTTGCACATCACATAGTTACCATCTGCTACTATTACTCGCACCGGGGAGGGGTGGAAGTAATTAATATGGTAACCGGTCTCTTTGATATATAGTGTTAGCATCCATGAATCTATGGGTACTCTTAGAGTCTATCAGCACAGTAAGTTCCCGGTTCTTAATGGTACCCTTCACCAATATTGAATTGACCCCTCTATTATGTCCAGAAAATGCACTTAAACACACAAATTCCACTACTACTTGTTCAATATCGCCTTCAATTACCACATCAACTGGTAACACTACAAGAAAAAGCCTTATTTAAGACCAACATTTAGGGACGAGTTAATAATCTCGTCTCTAAAAGTACATATATTGGGACGAGATTTTCTGCTAGTCCTTAATTCCATATTTTATTGGGAAGGTACTAAATCTAGTCCCTAAAGAAATTAATAACTAGTCCTAGATTAAAATTTGTGGGTTTTATGCGGGAGAAAGTGTGGCAAAATAAAATATTAAAATATTGGAAAAATAAAAAGCGTTGTTTTGACGAAATCTTAGGCACAAAATGATACTAAAGTAATAAATTCTTAAAAGAGAACACAAAAACTCTCTCTTTCTAGACCCATCGTCACAAACTAAACCCATAGTTCTTACTTTGCCATAGCTGCTAGTATAGATCTGCAAGGAAATTCCTTGAACTCTCGATGCTTTCATCTGGTTCACAAAGTAAAGATACTTACTTTGCCCTAGCTGCTAGAGTCGATCTGCACAACAACTATCAAAACTCTCAACGGTTTGATTTATGCTTTCTCAAAACAGAGAAAGCACAGGTCATCGAAGTTTTGCCCTAATAATTCTACTCTATCTACTCGAATCTCAGGTATGCCTCTCTTCCACCAATTATTTTATCTTTAGAGATTATTGTTTGTTTTATTTGAGTTACTCTTCTTATTTTGCACAATCTGAACATTTTTCTTTATTTTTGAACATTGAAGTATATTTAAGTTTCTACTGTATTATGTGTCTAAAGAATTGTAGTTTGATAATCATGTTGTATACATATTGCATATCGATTTTTAAAAAGCTAATTATTTCATGGATAGAATATTTGTTTATATATTCAATGCTGATGTTTTGGGACTGAAGTAGCAATACGAGTGAATGAAGGTATTGTAAACAGTAGTGAATACTTTTCTTCGTCACTATAGATTGAACTCATTGTGAACCTCTTACTCTTGAAGTAGCTTTTTTTCTCTTGCTCGTGAAGTAGCTCTTTTACTTTACAGAAAAAGGATCTCATTTACTTTACAGAAAAAGGATACATGCCAACTCCTCTTTTCTAAATCATGGGAAGAATTTGCGAGTGTCAAAGCTAAATAAAAACTAACTAAAATTTTCTTAGAAACATAAAGTACGAGTTCATCAAGAGTCCTTGTGGAACTGTTGAATGTTGTGAAACTGTGAACTCCCAGTCTGGCAGCTCGTTCTCAGATGGTAAATTGCCATACACTAAAGTTTCAATAAACACTAAAGAAAGGATAAACCAGCAGAGAAGTTCGACGTATGGAGCAACATATTTTCCATTTCTTTCTTCTTCTTTTTT
>JAJOOR010085891.1:0-36601 GCA_036250505.1 Solanum acaule | reverse complement strand
TACACTAAAGTTTCAATAAACACTAAAGAAAGGATAAACCAGCAGAGAAGTTCGACGTATGGAGCAACATATTTTCCATTTCTTTCTTCTTCTTTTTTGGAGTCGAGTAGGGAGCATTTGTCTATCTAGAGGTCTCTTTATATGTTCTTGGGAATTCCTCGCCTTCTAAGTTAGCTTTTGTAGTTAAGTTAGAGCAAAGATAAATTTCTTGAATAAACCACATAAGACAACTAGTGGGCAAACTCCCCAAACTAAGAAGGTGCATCATAATTGCTTAGCAATTTCTCTCTTCATAGACCAATAAATTTTTTTACAGCATTGCAGCTTCTTCCAACGTTTAAAATAGAATTTCACACCTATACTTTTTCTGTAACAATAACAAGCTCTCAAGATGATCCACTTCATGGTTATTCCTTAATGTATATCCATTTGTTAATGTTCGCATCTAGTCTTAATTCTATTCAACTGAAACAACCTATAGGTTTGAGGGAACATCTGTTATCCTTATTTATCATTTTATTAAAAAGAAAACATTTCGCATTATTACAATTTTTGGCTTTGATCATTCATTTTGATAAATAGTTAAGCTACTTTTACGACAAATTTCAAGAGATTGTCTCATAGAAATCAATCCAGACACCATAAAATGAATCTGCCAGTACATTAGAAGTTTATATATATATAAAGTTATAATGAGAAACACTTGCACAAAATGTATGCCACTTCCAATAAGGAACTTCCCTCATCCAGCTCTTTAATAGGGTAACCTCTATATCTAAGGATCCCGGCATCACCATCTATAGCATATTGATAACCTAAGGTTCCGTGTTAAGATAACTTGGATCATAAAGCTTGAGACCCTTCTGATTTGGTCCTGTTGTTATCTGCAGAGGATAATACCAGAATTTTTTTTCTAGGAAAAGAGACTAAGCTTCTAGAGTTAATGAGTTAGAGCTCTGATCACCAACCAGTAAGTACAACTAGTGATCTTGTATAGTCGCAAGCTAGAGTTTTAGATGATCTTATGTAATAAAGTATACTGTTTGAATTTTTCTTGGGTATAAATACTTAGTATTATCTCAGGGTAGGCTAGAAGGAATCTTGTATACACATTTCTATATTCAACATCTTAATTACAAACTAATGTATAATCGTTTATATAACTTAATGTCATTTAATTGGACTTTTAGGGACTAGATTTGGAATTTTAGGATCAGGTTGTAGGTCATATCACAGTTCTACCTCAATCTTTATTTTCTATCTATTCGAATCTAAGGGATGCTTTCTCTTTCGCGAGTTAATTTTTTCTTTTCTAGATTCAATTTGTTGTTTGTTTTGTTTTAGTTACTCTTCTTCACTCACTTAATCTGGTCGTTTCGTTTATTTTTTGAAGTAAATTCAAATTTGTAATATATTGTGTGTTGAAACAGTCAAATTTTATACTGACTGGTCATTTTGAAAAGCTAATATATTTTTCTTCTATGTAACTAAACAACTAAGATATGGATTTGTGTCTTATGGAAAAACAAAATAGGAGGGGCCACATTTGAATCTTCATACATGTTAAGAACTAGTTGCCTTTTTAGTCGCAAGCTACTAGTTTAGTTGTTGTGTTTAAAATCATTTGTCATAGCTCTGTGTGAAATAGAATGACAAAATTTATGGAGCAAGTGTTAACGTTCTTGAATTTATCAAACTAAAGTTCTTTACTTTCATACAAAATGTTGTTGACAGAGTTCTTTACGTTCCTGCAAACTGTTTACAGAGTTCTTTACTTTACTTTTTGTTTTTCTTGTAATTCAATATTCTGGCTGAAGTCATGCATTAGTTCATTGCCCTGTTATGTTTTTTTTTTTTGGTGAACTGGATAATATTATTAGCAAAGAAGTTTAAGTATCATTACAAAATAAGGGAATAGTATTATTCCCTGTATATATGGTATCATTGGTTGCTATCAGATTACTATTATGAGTAGAAATTTCCCTTGGATAAGTAGTTTCTAGTTTATCTGCCCAAACTGCCTCATTTGCGAACATCGGAGGAACTTGCAAAATCCTTGTGTGCTCAAATAATCGCTTCTTGGCCCTTTCCTTGGCTAAGAGGTCGGCTACCTTGTTCTGCTCTCTATAGGTATGCGAGAGTTTCGGATCTCCCAACAGTTGCATCAATGACCTGTTCTTTGCCCTGTTATTATCGTAGATTGAGTTGGTTGGATTAAAAGTATGCCACAGAGGGTCAACCAGGGCCTAGGAATGACCACGAATCAAAAGGGAGGATCCCTTGCTTCACATATAATATATCGGTGAATGTTAGCAGCGGCGGATAACAACACAAAAAGATATAGATAATGGTTCAGTTCATGTATAATAAAACACCAACACTCAGTTCTAAATTAGCAATGGTTCAAGTAGAGTATGTCTTAAGCCTAGTAATATGAATGGATAACTTAGGCACCATGTTTGCTTGATAATAAATTCCATGTATAACAGCCCTCACAATAGAATCTTCAGATATCCTTTCCTGCGGAAAGATCCTATTATATCTTTCACGCCAAAAAGAATACACAGAAGCTCCCATTGCAATCATGTAAACAACTTGCATTGCAATCATGTAAACATTAGCACCTCGACTCTAATTCAAGGGCGTTAGAGCTATCCATGGAACTTAACTTCTAATTCAAGGGCATTAGAGCTATCCATGGAACTCAAGTCCTAATTCAAGGGTTTGTGGTTTCATCTACTGAGCTATACCTTAAGATTAGGCTTAAGTATACTAATCTAGATAGCTAAATTGTAATTTAACTATGCTATGACACTATAATGAACTTACTCGTGAGTAATAAAGATATTTAGTTGCTGAAAATAAGAAGGCGAGAGATGTATTTTATCGATAGGTTAGATTAAAATTACTACAATATCAAACATTTATCAAGATATTTGCTTTTTATTTGCTTATGTAACCTTACTGTGTTGAATAAATTAAAATAATATAGGGATGGAAATGGCGAGCTAGAGAAGGCACGAGGCATTAAGAAGGCGATGGGGTGAGATACTGATGCGTCACCATTTTTTTATAAAGACGCAACATTTTTAACTTTATACATTAATTTCTAAATTTTCCATAGTTGCGCAACTTCTTCCTTTGGTTCCTACATTACTGCGGTTGCACAACTTCTTCCTCCATTTTTGATATTAACCATTGTTGTACAACTCTTCATCCTCTGTTTTTTTTTCTGCACAACTTCTTCTTCCTATAGTTTTTACACACTTTCTGCATAGCTGCGCACAAGATTTTCTGCCTCTTGTTTTAATTTTCTGCATAGCTGCTCAGCTTCTCTGGTTTTTTTTCTACTTTTGCCCAATTTTTATTTTTGCCTCTGTTTGGTTTTAGAAACAGATTAATTCTTGGTTAATGCATCTCAAGGCTTTTCTAATTATTTTTTCTTATATTTTTGCAGCTTTGTTCATGTATCTGGATAATACTTGATGAAATTTAAACTACTTTTGGGGGTGAGTCGTATACCTAATCTAGTGATAGATTTACACGTACTATACAAATAGTTACTTATCATCTTTTCAAAATTTTGAATATTTTGAAGGTTGGAGTTCAAGCCAAGATGCAAGATTAGAAGATGCACAACCTCATTATTTTGCTACGGATGTCATGCAAAACTTGATATCATAGTCTAGCTCTGAATGTTATCTAACTATTTTTTTAAGAAAATGTTGAAACCAACATCAATGGATGTAAACTTATTTATTGAGCTTAATCAGATTTCTATCTTTCTGGATACATATATCTAGTTTTTGTATTGGCACCTTTGATAGTAATTTTATATTTATTGATGAAATGTATAATTCTGTGATATCAAGCTCTAGGACCATTGGTGGTCAATTAGAGAGCAGGTAGTTTCTCGTCTCTAATGATTAGCTATTGCGTCTCTAAAGTATAATCTAGGACCAGGTAGTTGTTCGTCGCGAAAAAGGTTTAGCGACCAGAAAATAAATACCTCTCATTAATGTAGAACGTCTATTTGGGATGAGATATGTTGTCTCTAAATACCTAATAACGACTAGTTTTTTTACCGTCACTATAGATGTTTAACGACCAGATGTTTGAGCCCGTCCTTGTTAAGATTTTGCGACGGAAGCTATTAGGACGGGGTGCGACCATCATTTTGTCGTCGCTACTTCTCAATTGGGACGAGATTTGGACTTTTAGTGACCATATTTCCCTTCCTTAGAGGCTGTTTTTCTTGTAGTGAATCTTGAAAGTGACCAATCAGGTCCTACAAACTATAGAAGCATAACATGCATGAAGCCAATCCATCCCAAGAATAACATCAAAATCTAACATATCAAGTTCTATAAGATCAACATGAGTGACTCTATGAGAAACAAAAATAGAACGATTTTTATAGTCTCTGTTAGCCACAATAGCACCACCCATGGGAGTACAAACATGAAAGGGATTAGAAAGAATTTTTGAACCAACATCAAATCTCATGGCCACATAAGGAGTAACAAACGATAAGGTAGCACCTAGATCAAGTAAAGTATAAATATCAAGATGAAAGACTTTCAACATACCGATCACCACATCCGGAGAACCCTCATGATCTTGTCGAGTTTGAAGAGCATAAAATTTATTTTGCTTCGGAGCACCTGAGCTGGAACTACTAGGTTGAGCTTTCCTACCATCTTTACCCTTTCTAGCTTGCAATTGGGCAATCTTTCACCTTGTGACCACTCTTTCCATAACAAAAGCAACCATCTGTACTGGCTAAGCATTTGTCGTCATGTTTCTTGCCACACCTAGGGCAAGTGGGGATAGAAGACACATTTCCACCATCTCCTTGAGGTTTAGGGTTAGACACCCTATCCTTATTGAACTTATGAGACGGATCATTAGAGGAACCTTGACTAGAAAACTTTCACCAGAATGAGGAAGCCCTTGTCCATCGGACTTAGAATGAGAAAAGTCACTATCACTGGTCCTTGACCTCTTTTGCCCTTTCCTTTAGCTTTTCCTCGTGAACTTGTTGGGCATGTATCATCAAACGAGAAATATCCATCTCCTTGATCAACATGGAGGTATGACATTCTTTGACAATCAAGTCGAAAACACCCAACACAAACTTACTCATCCTTTCCCTAGAATCAATGACCATAGTCAGAGCATACTTAGCCAATTGAGTGAAATTCAAAGCATACTCCTTCAGACTAATATTTCCTTGTCGGATGTTAATAAATTCAAACACTTTCACTTCTATAATTTCAATAGGAAAGAAATGATTAAAAAAAAAAAAGCTCCCTTATATTTCTCCCAATCAAGAGGATCCGCATCAAAATCCCTCTCACTCTTCCATTGTTAAAACCACACTTAAGAAACACCCTTGAGTTAATAAGCAGCCAACTCCGCCGTTTTAACCGTCGAAAATCCCATAATACCTACTATCTTGTAAATCTCATTAAGTAACTCTTGAGGATCCTCATCAACCTTAGAACCATGGAATTCTAAAGGATCCATCCTAGTGAAGTCTTGTATCCTTACCATCATCGTACCCACATTTGGGTTCACAAGAGCATTATCCTCTCTATTGGCTTGGGCCGTCATAGCTTGCCAACACTTGAAAAGTGGCTCGAAATTCGGCATGGGTCACTTGCTTGGCAAAAGGATAAACCGGAACTTGAGGAACCTCAAGCTCAACACTGTCATTTCTCGTATTCCTTCTCACATAGGCTCTTTGAGGGGTCATATGCTAAAAAGAATCGAATACAATTTAGGAGAAAGATCTTTATAGAGATAGACTATATGAAATGACTTTAGAGTAATGAAAGATGTGAAATTTCCTAAACACTTTGTAGCCTCATGTTCATAAATGTGTCACGCTTCATACTTATGAACAAGACTCTACTCAACATGGCTTGTCAGACATCCTATGACCTTTTTCTAAAACCTTGTGCTCTAATACCAACTTTGTCACGACCCAAAGTACACCTTAGACGTCACATGGCGTATAAGACCCCAAGAGGCCTTACACAAGCCACTTGACATACATTCAATACAAAATAATAGACAAAAGTAAAGAATCTCATATTAAGAAAATAGTTTGACATTTCAAACAGGAAGTCTAACATAGCCTTGACAACCCATCTATTAAATCAAAAAGACGTGGTCGGGACGTAACTCATAAAAGTATCTGAAACATAAAAACATAAGAAAAGAAATAAAGATGACATGGTCCTCGGAGTATGAGGACTCACCAAGTCTTGAAATCTCTAGGTGCGAACTAGCCACGAACATAGGGAGAGAAATTGTCAAGCCCTACATTAGGGAAACAATGTAGGCACAAAAATGAATTAGTACATGGAGTGTACTATGTACGAAGAATATGCATAAAAATGTAAATCAAGTTCATAAGGGGACATAATCTAAAACATGATGTGCATGACCAAGCTAAACATAGTAGAAACCTTTAAAGAGAATCATAATCATGAACATGGCCAATGCATCTTGAAATCATAAGGGAGCTTCATAAAACATATCAAAAGTAACTTAATTCGTTTTGTGGGATATAAGCTTTAATCGTGTCACGACCCAGGGGTACCCCCTAGATGTAACACGATGTACTTGACCCCGAAGGGGTCTCATACAAGCCCTTAGCATATCATGACATAAGATATATAGAAATGATGCAGAATTTAAAACTTTTTACAATCGAAGTCTTTTCATAAAATCAAATGGAAGTCTAGAGATTGCCTCAATAACCATCTAATACAATCGAGTATCAATAAGGGTCACAACCCTTTACAACATGGTCTCAAAAGAGAACGTAAGAAAGACACTAGAAATGAATAACTTCCGTCCTCGAACTATGAGGACTCACCAAGAGCGTGGAGAGAATCAATCCAAGCTTTGATCAATAGAAGAAACACACAACGACCGGGCCCTACACTTATAGAAAATGTAGAAATATGAGTTAGTACAAAAATGCACTAAGTATGATAGCCATGCATAAAAATCCTTAAAACATGCTAAAATGGACATTTTAGTTGAAACCATGCTATATGCCAATTTTGAACATCATTTTTGAAATAATTGGGGAATGTAACTCATAAGACAACTCATGTACAATTCATCATAGCATAAAGGATATCAATATAATCACAAGCATAGCCTCCAACATAAACATAATGCATACCTCAATCATCATAAGACATAGTTCACATATATAGTTAAATACCAAGATCATCTCATCATGATAGAACCATCACAAAAGTAACCCTAAGTTATACTTGTGCAATGCATAGATAAGATCCCATAATCCCATCTACACTAAGTACCACTTTTAGGCCACCATGCTCATATTTATCATGCTTTGATCTCATCCATAGTTAATACTCATAGACATGGAAACATTCATGTTCATAGCTTATAACAAGGAAAGCCACTCTTAGCAACAATCCATATCATACATACATAAATTCATATATCTTCATAGTATAAGGAAACCACACCATAACCCCTTTCAAAGCCTACTTGTGCAATGCATGAATGAAGTCCCATACCCCCACTCACACTAAGTAGAGCTCCTTGAGAAGTCATAAGTATAGTTCATGTTTATGTTCATAATTCATATAAAGCATGCATAAACTCATAAATCATCATATCATAAGAGAAACATACCACGACCACTCTCAAAGCCTACTTGTGCAATGCATGAATGAAGTCCCATACCCCCACTCACACTAAGTAGAACCTCTTGAGGAACAATAGTACATAACTCATGTTCTTGTTCATAGTTTATATTCTTGTTTATAGAGGGAAATAGCCTTAACCGACATAGACCATATGAACTACTTGGAATCTGGTGTACTGCCCCACACCGAAAAGAGGTGTCCTACTTGCCTAAGGTAGAACTGAAGTTTATTAGCTTAGGTGGATCCACTAGCTAAAGACCTATGTGGGCACATAGTTATGGGATAAGGAGATGACTACTAGAAACCCAGACTAACTGAGGTAAAAGGTTTCCATCTCATGAGATAACTGTTTTTGGAACCCGGACTGACTGGCGTAAAAGGAACCCATTTAGAAAGCCGGACTAACTAACGTAAAATCTTTCATTTGGGAAGTCGGACTAACTGGCGTAAAAGCTTCCATCTCATATTCATATCCACTCGGTGCTAGGCATAATTCCCTTTAAGTTCATGTTAAGTTTTGACTTAAGTTCATGTTTATGGAAGAATGCACTAATAATCAATCCAACATGATATCATGACATAGTTCATAGATTCAATAGGTGAGAATGACCTTTTAACCTTAGAATCATTAATATGTGAGTAAGCCTTTCACATCATGTTCATGAGAATAGCCTTTCAATCAACACAACAAAATCATAAGAGTCATAGACATTTCATGCATAGTCATGTGTAAGGGTGCATATGAGAAATAGCCTTTCAACAACACCTTAGTCACATCATAGTCATGTTCATGCATGGTGTGTGTGTGTGATTGTCCTTTCAATGACACAGCAACAACAATATCATCATAGACACTTCACTCTCAAAGTGTTCATAAAACATGCACATAATATCATAATCATGCATAACCCTCATATCTTGCATTCAAGGACCATGGATCATATTAAGTCAACACATCTAGCATTCACTACATTAGACATGGATATGATCATAACTCAAGTAAATCATTAATAACATGCATAAACTCATGTACTCATATTTTTGGTCATGTGGGTAAAGTTTTTCCACAATAATGCTATATACAATTCAACATACATAGTAG
Organism: Solanum acaule; assembly: GCA_036250505.1. NCBI lineage: Eukaryota > Viridiplantae > Streptophyta > Magnoliopsida > Solanales > Solanaceae > Solanum > Solanum acaule. Next base: position 27,796 of record JAJOOR010085891.1, on the reverse strand, counting down.
CTTCCTTCTTAATGCTTCAACATTCATAGCTCATTCATATTAGTTTTTACCTTTAAATCCCTAGAAGTCATCTTCATACTACAAACCTTACTCTTAAGCAATAACTCACATGATCATCATGTATACCTAATTCTCAAGGTAATCTAACCACATGCTTCATTCTTAACCAATTATAGTGACATAGCATCATATGAGCTCAATCCCAATACTACTCAACCATGATCCATCATATAAGCCCTAATCTAGTCAATTCATGTCTAGAAGCTTTACTTTTAAGCAATTCATTTCTAGGTGCTCTAACCTCAAGCAATTCATAAGGAAGTTCATCAATCTTAGAAGGTCACATCTAAACCCTCAATCTCCTCTTTCATGGCATAACATTAACCATATCAATTTCACCCTAGAATCTTAGGTTAATCAAGAATACATGTATAATCATACTAAAATCATGTAATTACACCATAAACAACCATTATCCATTCAATTGGATCAACATATAATAATACTCACACTTTAAGATCCAATTTGGGGAAAATAGGGAATTCATGGATTCTTGAAGAAGTTATCTTAAAACAGTAGCAATTCATCAATTTGATCATAATATAAAGAAATTAAATCATTGAAATCATTTTTGAAAGGGAATCCATGACTTGGAGTGAAACCCTAGCTTTTAGGGGAAATTATGAGTTTTGAAATCTAGTTTTGGAGGGACTCTATGGGTGAAAGCTACCCATAGATGAAAAGCTACCATACCTTATGAAGATTCCTCACGAATTTGAGTAGGAAAGATGAGTCCTTGAACCCTAGACTTTGACTTATTCTTCTTCTCCAATGGAGGTTTTAGTGAGAGAAATATTTGGGAGAAAGTTGGTTATGATTTGGGTCTTGTAATTTTATGAAGTGTAAAGGGTTAGTTAATAGCTTAATAACCCTTATATATGTCTACTAAAACAATATAAAATGACCCTACACTAAACTAACCTCAAAAGGAATTACCTAAACTGCCCTTCCCTTGGTCGAGACTCAGGCAGAATTGAAGGCATGACCTATGCCTGGGTAGGTGAGCCTACTGGCCATCCTGCAGGTCCGTAGGTCATGACCTGCAGCTCAACTTTGAGGTCTTGACCCACGAGCTAGACCCACGTGGCGTGGATGGACCTATGCCCTGTAGGTCCCATCCGTAGCTCACACTTTTGGGCAGCTTTTGGCAGTCTTGGGGAGTCTTGGGGTTTAGGCTTTAGGGTCCTCCTCAAGGACCCTTGGTTGGTCTTTGGGGGGGGGGGGGTCGTACATTGATGTTTAACCCCTAAACCCCTCATCCTAAGTTTGGGAAGCCATTTTACAATATTAACCCACACATCAAACTCTAAAACTCTCACGTAAGGCTCTAGTTTCACATACTAGTTTTCCGGGTGTTACAAACCGACAATAGACTAAGCGAGCTATACATGGAATCTGATGTAACTCCCACATCGAGAAGGGGGAGTCTACTTGCCAAAGTAGAACTCTGTATCATGGCATATGCTATATGTGGATCCACTAGCTAGGACACTCGTAATCCCTATCCTAAGAAAGATTATGTAAGAGAGCAAGGGTAGAGAGAAACTTCACCCCAATTGGGGAATCACACATGAGCCTATTACGAAAATCCATACGGATGGGATTAATTGAGCCTATCATGTTGTATAATAGCCAATAAACATTAATACAATTTCGAAGAAAGAACAAGTCTGAATGTCTCCAGTTCTAGAATAGAAATAAGATATAATATAAGGGTAAATGACGCCTACTTGAGCAACTAACAACTACCTCACGTACATCACAATGCAAGCCTCTGACATTTAAATTCTTAAAATAGTGGGGGTTATTGAAAAGAGAAAAAAAATGGTCTTGAAAAGTGTGGTTTTTGCATTTTTGAGAAATGCTCTAACAAAAAGTATCACAAGTGCATATATTTATCTTGAAATAAATCACATGTTATTGTTTGGATTTATTGTGATGACTTTTGGCTCTAACATGAGAGTTATAAATAAACTATGAAAAATATGTTGAGTAGCCATTTAGCATGAAATGGTTCGGGTGAGAAAAAATTCATTCTTGAAATGAAAAATAACATAAAACATGTGATGAATTTTTCTCTGTCAATTCACATTATGTTGAAAACATTGTGAAATACAGTTTTGTTGATTTTGTGAGTCTTGCAACTCCTTTTGATTCAATTGGGTAAAAATGGTGTGACAAAAAAAAAGGAATTTGCTAGCCTAATAAAAATATAATATATGTGACTAACAACTTGACTTGATATTGCGTTTGTAGTAAAAGTACTTAACAGATGAGAAAAATTTGTGTTATTTGTTGGAGACGAGAAAAACAAATTGTATTATTTGCTTACTCTACTATGGAGTTTGAAATAAGAAAATTTAAGCTTTCAACTAGTCAAAAAGTGAATTGATTTTACTATATCAAACACTTTATTTTGAGAAATAAATTTTTCTAATTTTGATTAATTGTGATAGCACCAATATTATTGGTAGAGTACAAAATTGTTATTACAACGGTAAATCCAGACTCATGAGGAGAAAACACAATATTGTGAGATCATATTGATTGTTGTTATACCATCAGTATTAATTGTCTTAAGACTTGTGATACTCTTGCGGATTTATAAACTAAGGGCTTAGCAAGATAGAGTCTAAAGCACATCAAGGATTGATGAAATTGAAGCTCATAAATTCTAAATCATATATAAGGAAACCCAATCTAAGTCAAGAGATCCTATAAATAGGTTCAATGGAAAAAACGAATCATATGATGACTTGTCATGAAACACGCTAATATTAATTTTATTCAATCCTTATGACGTGAGTGCATTGATTCTTACCATGTCATGCATCCCTCCGTCAAAATGAAGGACGATTTTGTACTAACATATAATTGATTGGAGGTGGTTATATTTGAACCGAAACTATAACTAGAGGTATATTTATATTATTTCTAATAATACAATGGTATAGTTGACCCTTTTCCGTTTAGCATTTGTCTTTGATAAGCCTTTCAGAATGAGGTCTAAATCCCAGAGCATACCCCTGAAAGGCTGAATATTGAGAAAAGATCATTGAGGAGAGTGGAAGAACAAAGTTTCTTTCCCAAAAGGAACAAGAGTGAGACCTCAAGTGAAGAGGGAGATGAATAGCAGAGTACAAGTAGCTGGTGAGCGCCAGCTAAGTCTAGCCGTCACTACATAATTTGATCTGCATCCACACCTAGACGGCCTTCACTAGGTGCGTTGGTGCGATAGGAAACTGTATGTTTAACTTTACCAAACTTCAGTATACGGAAATTTGTCACTACCACATTTTCTGATATCCAAAATGTAAAAAAATAAATATTCAACCTTCCTGATTCAAGTCTCAAGACAAGTTTACAGAGACAACAGAAGGAACATGAATGAAGTGCTGCAAACTGTATAGTTTTATTAGATTACAGACACTGATATCAATCAGTCTGACTTCTTCATCTCACAACAGCAAACGTTAAGTTGTTAAGCACAACCAAACCGTAGGGACAATTTGTCTTCAGAACAGCAAAGCCACACGGCAAACTATCTTTTTAAATATACACATACTAGTAACTAGAAGATTCCCCATAATTTTTATTTGAAGCACACATGGATGACAAATTTGAAGACTTGCTGTCCTCACATATTATGCTACCTGCTAATATCTTATGCCAGTTGAAACATCTGAACATCTCCCTCATGCCTTTAAGATGCCAACACCAACTTCAAATTGGTTGTGTCTAAGACAGCCTGTGGATACCCATCTATTCCATTAGGTGCATGCATCCTCCCTCTGCTGAGCTTCGTACCCTGGCGTCTTATGGTCCTCAGTCCAGTTTCATTGACCGCTATATTGCATCCTTTGGTGCAGTGACCTTTTTACAGTAGGAACCACTGTGTAAGGGTGCACCACGACTGATGAAACTACATTATGCAGGTTGTGTAGTGCTTATTCAGTTCTTCCTGCCTTTATGCTGCCAGCATCTTTTATTACCTTCCGAAGATTTCCTTCTGCAAAAAGAACCATTACGCAATGTTGCTCCACAAGTTGGAGAATAGTTGACTGATGGAATGTCTATATTCAGATGCTTTTTTCCACTGCTAATTTTGGCAACTGGACCTGCAAATAAACTTGGTATTTCAACTCCTAATTGCTTAGAAATGGGCTCTTTAACCCTCATACCATTATGTCCGACACACCGCTTTCTTCCTACTGCAGGTTGCCTGGTGCAGAAACTACCATCATTTAAATGAACTCCACATATGACATTGTAGTTCTGGTGGATAAGAGAACTGGAGAAATCTTGAGAGTCTTGTGTACCTGCTCTGCTAGATAAAATATGCTGACAATCATTACTAGAAGAAGTCCTGTTTTCCAGTATAGGATTGTGGGTCCACTGGCCAATTTTGTCTGTCATTGGTTGAGAAATGGAGCCTTGATTTCTCCGTCCCTTGTGCTCCATACATCTTTTGTTTCTCTGGAATGGTATTCTTGCACAAGGAGAACCACTATCCAAGATAAAACCACAAATTGGAGCATTTTCCTCACCTATACTCACACACGGTCTTGTGCTCTCATTTCCTTCTGCAATCAACTTGGACTTTACACTGTTTACCTTCATTCCCTTGTGCTCAGCACATCGTTTATTTCCTGTTATTGGAGGCCTTATACAAACAGATCCATGACCTAAAGCCACGCCACAAATAATATTTGGATCACCATTTACACCAAAATTCAGTGAAACTATCCTTGGCTGTGATCGCCCAAATTTCAAAATTTGTGGAAGGAAGTTGGTGCTTTTGAAGTTATCATGAAAATCAGATCCATTCTCCAATAAAAGGGGCTCGCATGCCTTGATTCTAATGCCCTTTCGTTTCCCAAGGGACAATTGAAGCTTCCTGATGAAAGCAGGAAAATGAGTTTTTCTTGAAATGCCATCAAGCTTGCAGAGGACATCATTGTGGCGACGTACACCATTACTTCCTTTATTCCAAGCATAATCAAATTTGTCGAGCAGCTGGGCTTCAGTTCTCTCAGCATCTTTATTGTCATTCATCTGTTAAATATCATGAAACATTACCAAAATCTATAATGGAATTTATGGTCATAGTAACTAAGGTACAAATAATCAATACAGCATGCAATTACATTCACTGAAACATGCTCAACTGCGAAACTACATGGCAGGCAGACAATTCACAATGATTTCTCAGAGAACAGAACAAAATGATGTGCTGAAAGCGAAAACTCAACTTGGCCTTTTAGTGTACCCATCTATAGCTTAGGGAAAGAACCTCATGGTAGTATTTTATCAACAAGATTACTAAGTCTAACTAGGAGAGCTTTAATCTGAATGCCAAATAGAAAACTGACAAGCGAAAGCAACAACTAATTACAATTTTTGTGAAGGAAAAGTAACATTATCAAATCTAATTTCACATTTATCCCAAAAAAAAAAAAACAGTTTTACTTATAACTTGCATCACCAAGCGAGAAACATCTTTTTCCATTTCAATATCTAACAGGAAACCACAAAATGACAGATCTGCAAGCTGCTTAAAGATGTAGATAGGAGAAATATGTACTTACAGGTGCCCACCTATAAACAATAGAGAAGCCTCTTGAGAATGTTTCTGTAAATAATCCAGCTCTCTTTGGACCAGATATATTTTTATCAACGCGCAGCTCGCTATTGGGACAGTCATTCTCTAAATGAGCACCTACACGTCCATATTGCTGCAGCCTAGTCCTAACATTATCCGATTTTCCAACATATACAGGAACAATATAATCAGCGCCAAGTCTGCTAGCCTCTCGCTCAGTCTTTCGTCGTGACACAGCTATTCCCAGTTCATAAACTCCAGAGCATGAGGTGCAGTTTGGCAGGTTCTGAGTCCTATATCTCTCTGTTCCTTCCTTCCCCAGTAAATAATCCTCCCAATCATTAGGCCCAACCAGAATCTGGCAGTAAAACAGTCATGATGAATCAGAAGCACAATAGGTAAGTTGCTAAATATAACTTTGCTACAATTCATCATCTAACCAACATGGAGAAAGAGAATTGAGATTACCACACTAGAACTATGTTTTCCTCGCAAATTAGATACTCCCTCTATTCCATATTAATTGAATTTGTGAGGCAATGCACATATACTAAGACATACCTTCAAACACATAATTTAAATGATAATTTCCACAATTGTACTTTGTGAAATCATAAATATTACTTTGTAAGTAGTGTAATTTATTTTCTGAAAAATACAAAACTTCAATTAAGGAAAGGGAAATATAGAAAAAAAATTCAAACATCCATCCTAAACTTTGAACAATTCAATTATTTTAAACAATGAAAAAAGTCTCAAAAAATTCACTTAAGGAACATAGGAGTAATATTAAAGAGATTCTACAACTACTATGTTATTTCTCCATTTCTTCACTTCCATAATCATGAATTACCTAATCAAAGACAAGCAAGGACAGCTCCAGATCTAAATCTAAGCAACGAAAATGAAATATTTGTCGAATTAAACAGAAAAAGAAAAGTGAAAGAGATTTGATGGAACCTTCCAGTCGGAGAAAGTGGAATCATGTTTTGTGCGTTTACAGTCTTCTCGTTTGAGCCAACCGGTGAAGGATTTGTCAGCAGCTGCCATTGAGCTCTTCAGCTGCAGTCCACTCGCTGGTATTTCCACTCTTTTTCCTCACTCCTATTTCCACTTCTTTCCTTATTTTGTGCGGAATTACATATATTAGTTATTTCAATTTATATATGGTATAAAATAGTATATCAATTTTTATGGTGTAAAATAAAATAGTATATCAATTTATATATGGTGATATATATATATATATATATTAGTTTTTTGACACGTGTGTTGCACATGATTAATAATTTAGAAAATTTAAGCGAAGATTTGAATAATAAGCTTTATTGCAAATTCTTTTGTGAATGTTCAATGTGGATCGTCGTATATATGTCTTATTCACACGAATCTACGAAGATGGTCAATGCAAAATTTTATTAGTTAAATGCAATAATGTATATATTTATTTCAATTTGATGAGGTTCAATCATGTAATTAGTCGTATCTCAGTAATATTACCTTATAGACGATATTTGTTGTGTACTTTTCTTGTCATCTAACCAGTTGTGCTTTGCACGTGTATTCCACTTAATCTGTTTAGATGTCATATGAACATGTGGAGAACAACTACATTTTATTTTTTAGAACTATTTTGTATATTAACTTTTATTTTATAAGTTATAACATAATATATGACGTTCTTTTTGTTGGCTCTTATATTTGACTTCTCGATTGATAGTGTACATAAATCAAATATAGTTATCTACTGTCCATAGTTAATTGAGAAAGGTTTCCTTTTTTTTTTTTTACCGAAAAAACTAAAAATTAAAATTAAAGAATATATTCTATTTGTGAAATCATATATATAATCACATGTTTATCTTACACCCAACAAAGATATAGCTCATATACTTGTAAACATTTTTCAATTTATTCAACCAAGCATGTTTTGCATTAATGAAAATATTTATCTCATAAAAATTATCTATTAAATAAATAATAAAATTAAACTAATACAAACTTTAACTGACGTTATTTGAAGTCATATCAACTTTTCTTTTTCGAAAATACTGAAATATTAAGAAATAGTAAGTTAGTAAAACAAAAAGGGCAATGTTTACATAGTAATAACTATTTTGAAGCAAACTTTTTGACAATCTAAATTACACAAGTAGCATTGATAAATAAAGTCATCTTTTGTCTTGAGCATAAAAAAAAAATCGTGACAATTCTCTAACTCTTAAGAAGTTTAATAATTTTGGAAAAAGATATTCAGAAACATATATCTACATCACAAGAGAAATTGTTAACAAAAAGCAAATGAATTTAGACTAACATAAAAATTAAACTAATACAAACTTCAACTAGGTTATTACAAGTCATATGGAATTTTCTTCGTCGAAAATACTAAAATATTAAGAAATAGTAAATCAGTAAAACAAAAGGGCAATGTTTATATACTAATAACTATTTTGAAGTAAACTTCTTGACATTCTAAATCACATAAGTAATATTGATAAATAAAGTCATTCTTTTGTTTTGGGCATAAAAAAAAACAAATTGTGACAATTCTCTAACTCTTGAGAAGTTTAATAATTTTAGAAAAAGATGTCAGAAGCATATATCAACATCACAAGAGAAATTGTTGACAAAAACAAATGAATTTAGACTATAATGAAAATTAAACTAATACAAACTTCAACTGGGTTATTACAAGTCATATAGACTTTCCTTCGTCGAAAATACTTAAATATTAAGAAATAGTAAATCAGTAAAACAAAAGGGCAATGTATATATAGTAATAACTATTTTGAAGCAAACTTCTTAACAATGTAAATCACATAAGTAACATTGATAAATAAAGTCATTCTTTTGTCTTGAGCATAAAAAAACAAATCATGACAATTCTCTAACTCTTGAGAATTTTAATAATTTTTGAAAAAGATATTCAGAAGCATATATCTACATCACAAGAGAAATTATTAACAAAAAACAAATGAATTTAGACTACATCATGTTAACTTCATAAATTGGAACATTACATACTAATGTATAAACTAAGCCAAAAATAATTATTATATCATCAAAATTATTTTCCTCAAGTACTCGAGGTTAAGGAATATACCCTCTTAAGATTGAACAATTTACTTCATCAGAATAGTGGTACCTCATATTTCGCTAAACTTCGAACTCACCCAACAACAATAAATCACACAAAAAATTTTAAAATGCAAGAAGAAGAAGAAGAGTAGAAGATTAAAAAAAATTGTGATTGAAAAATGAGAGGAAAACCCTCTATTTATAGTAAACAAAGGGTAGTATGAACAAGTGTTTTTTGTGTCTTATATGAAAAGTTATGACCTTTCCGAGAAGTCACAACCCTTTCAAAAAGTGACAACTCTTTGAAAAATCACATCCTTTGAAAAAAGTCACAACTTATCAGAAAAGTCATAACTCATCGAAAAAGTCACAACATAAGTTAGGGATATTATAGTAATTTAACATTCAAGTTAGGAGTTCATGCTTTTAAGGTAAAATAAAATAAAAAAATAATAAAATAAATAAATAAATATATATATACACACACACACTGATTTCGTATTAGTTAAGCGAAATTATTAGCCTTAATGATAACAATACCATATATGATACTGATTTAGTCCTAGTTAAGCGAAAATTATCAACCTTTATGAAGGGGGTATGGGCCGTAATTATTTATGAGAGTATTGGTATTTCTTCAATTACTTTGAATTTGGGTATGAACATGTAATTATTTTGGGTTTTATGGTCCATTTATGTAATTTTTCCTTATATATAAGGGAGAGTTGAGCTCCTTATTTATCCTGGATTATGGATATTTAGGAGATTCCCTTATTATCTTCATTGAGTTGTGTGTATATTAATGCTTTTGAAGTTGTACTCTATTTTAATGGTCGAAAAAAAAATCTAAGCCTAACCGGCTGTTTTAGGGGTAATATTGATATTTAATATTTTCAGTTGATGTTGCCTTTTGTACATCCTGAATAAAATCTTGAACTGCCTCAAATAACTTATCTAATGGTCCTGAATACTATTGTATATTTCGCAAAATTGTTCTTGCAAGATAATTGAGATAAGAGCACAACTTTATCTCGATAATATTGATATATATCCAAGCTTATGAGAAAAAAAGTTCATTGTTTGAAATACGATATTGCATACATGTAACACCTCAGCATTTAAAAGAATTAAAAATAGAAAGAACTAAATTGGAAATAGCGAAATCTGAAATTTTGCAAGTTAAGCTTAAGATATGAGTTTTGGGTCAACTTCAAATGGCCATAACTTTCAGTACATAATTAGTTAGGTAGGCTATGAGGTATCAAATGAAAGGTCTTGGAATCATCTTTTCAACGCCACTGAGTTTGCTAATTTTTGAGCTCGTATGAGGGAGATATGGTTGTTTGAAGTCGGGCTGTTCAATTAAAGAAAGTTACCCGAATTTAAGAAGAGTATTTTGGTCTTTCCTTACATAATCAAGTTAATTCATTTTTAGTAATTAATTAGGGGTCTAAACTGATTTGGTTCAGTTTATGCACTCATAATTCACGCTAGGGTTATCAAAAAAAGGTTCAAGAGGAGAGAAGAAGAGAAAGTCAAGATTTCGTCAAGTTCTTGAGATTTCATTGCAAATTTTGCCAAGGGTTTGATCCCTAAGAGGTATGTGAGTTCACATAGCGTTGGGTTCGTTCACCCACGCGCCAATCATGTTAATTTCAGCGTAATTTTGTCATAAAAAGTTGAAGGTTTGATGTTCTTGAGTTGTGTTCTTGAATTTGCTTTCGTTCTTGAATTAAGATGTGATTGATGAGTTTATTGAGATAATCATAACGATTTTAAGAATTGTTTTTGAGTTGATTATTGGGTACGTGTATTGGGTAATCGAATCTAAAGAGAAATTGAGAAAAAGAATTGATTTTAGTCAAATTAAGATCAGAAAATGAGTTGAAAAATTCATCGGAATTGACTGAGGGAGGGGTGGCGCGGCGCACCACTGATGCACTAAGAGGGCTGGCGTGGTGCGCTAGCAGTGCGCCAAAAAGGAGTCTATGAACTTAGGGGCTGGTGCTTCAAGCCAATAGTGTGCCAGAGTCGCTTGCTCCCACCCATTTTCCGTCGTTTAGCCCGTCTGAGTCCTTTTAAAGTGTAATAACACTTCCTATCAATTCTAACTACTCTAAATGACTTCTAAACATCTAGAAATGATCCGTAAACATGAATCATAACCTTGAATCCATAAATTCAAATTTCAGGGTAGAGCTAAGAGTCAAGTCTTGAGAGTTCTTAGAGTCTTTTCAAAAAGTCTTTTGCAATTGTTTTAAACTTGTTTTAAGACTTGAGCATTGAGTTGAGTAAGATTAAGAGTGAAGTTAATTTTCTTTAAAATGATATATGGGGACTAAGTATTCCCAAGAGTAAATGTTTTCACATTTAAACAAGAAAGGAAACACTGATTTCCAAGAGAGCTTTTGAGCTAGTTTTGATTATCATCTCTTTTAAGAGAAATATTTTGAGTAATAAACACAAACCACAAAGAAGTTATATTTTTAAACATATGGGCTAGTTACATTTTGGAAGTAGTATTGAGCACCAATATGGGGGCGAGTTCAGATAACTCAAAGTCTCCATAAACTGTGTAGCCAACATGGGTAGAAAGGGTCATACTTTTTAGATTATTCCTTAATGCTTTTAGCATAGACTAGTGGATCCACTTAGTAGTAGGTTCTATACCTCGGCAAAGTATAGGATGTCCCTGGCCGCATGAGGCAAGACGTTGTATCATTACATAGCTCATAGTGATGGTTGTCGATTAGAGAATCTCCCACAGAGTTACATGTATTTTCATATACAGAACTAAGTTAATATTGTTTTTTTTTAATACATTGAGTTATGATCTACATGTTTCAAAACTTTTCTTTATACTGCATCCTTATTACTGCTTTATATTGAAATGAGTTAAGTTGAGTTGAGATGAGGTAAGTTTCTTCAGTTCCATTTCAAGCTTATGTCTTGTTTTAGAATTCCCCTCACATGCTCGTACATTCAATGTACTGACGCCATTTGGCTTGCATCATTTTATGATGTAGATAGAGGTAGCTAGGATCAGCATCCAGCGCTTTGTTGATCCAGTTGAGCTTCAAAGTTGTTGGTGAGCCTTCTTGTTTTCGAAGGATCCCTTTTTACTATGTTTTGTCATTTCAGCTTTGTTAGGATGATCGGGGGTCTTGTCCAGACATCCCTCACAGTATTAGAGGTTTCATAGATAGTTAGACATTATTAGTTCATTAGTCTTGTTCATTTCAGTTAATTTATTATAAAACTTGAGTTGCCTCATTGGCCAGTTGAATGTTTCCTTATAACATTCTAAGTTTATTTCATGAGCTTATATTTGTTGAGTAAAGTCTTCTGCTGAGTAGTAAGATAGGCCAAGGGTTTGCCTGGGGCCAACAATGGTACTCGAGTGCTAGTCGCGTCGAGGGTGTAGGCTCGGGACTTGACAAACTTGGTATCAGAGCATAGAGTTCAAGAGTCCTAGGGTGTCGATGAAATCGTGTCTGTAGAGTCCTAATTATCGGTGTGAAGCGCGCCACATATATAATTAAGAGGCTATGACATTTAGGAAGCATCTCATTTCTTTCATACTCATTTCATGAAATAGAGTTTATCTCTAAAAGGTTTCTTCTAATTCATTCTTGTGCGTATCTTTCAAATCATGCCTCCATGAAGAGCTGTCAGAGGTAGTCCTGCTAGGAGGAATGTTGAGGAACAAGGAGTACCTAATGCACCAGAAGTGCAACCCCAAGGAGAGGTCACCAATGCTGAGTTCCGTGAAGCTACCCGGATGTTGAGCCAAGTTGTGACCAATCAAGCTGGGCAACAAAGAGGGAATCGTTTGGAAGTGACTAATACTTCAAGGATCCGTGAGTTCTTAAGGATGAATCCGCCAAACTTCAATGGTTCAAGTGCCACTGAGGATCTCAAAAATTTTATGGAAGAGTTGCAAAAGATATTTGAGGTGATGCATGTTGCTGATGCTGAGCGAGTGGAACTAGCTGCATACCAATTGAAGGGAGTCGCTAGAATCTGGTTTGATCATTAGAAAAAGAATAGAGCCGAAGGTGCACCACTTGTGAGTTGGGCTATGTTTGAGGAGGCCTTCTAAAAGCGTTTCTTTCCCCGTGAACTGAGAGAAGAAAAGGTATGATAATTCCTCATTCTTAAGCATGAATCTATGAGTGTTCATGAGTACAGTCTTAAGTTTACCCAACTTTCCCATTATGCTCTGAAGATGGTTGTTGACATGAGGATCGGGATGACTTTGTTCATTGCTGGGTTGTCTAGTCTATCAAGTAAGGAAGGCAAGGCAGCTATGCTGATAGGAGATATGGACATAGCTAGGCTAATGATCCATGTGCAATAGGTTGAGCAGGACAAACTAAGGGATAAAGAACAGTTTAGAAAAAAGAAGGCTAAGACATCAAGGAATGAGTCTGGGCATAAAAAGAGTAATGCAAACCTGTCTTATATCCATCATAAGAAAAAGGTACCTTCTCCATTATCTGCTAGTGCACATGCACCAAGTAACAGAGGTGAGTTCAACAATCAAAATTTACAAAAGTTCAGAGCTAGACCTCGCAATCTCAAGGTAGTGTGGCACAAAGAGGTAATGGGACTCCTGCATGTGCTAAGTGTGGTAGGACTCACTCAGGAGTGTGTCATGATGGCTCCACTAGTTGCTTCAAGTGTGGTCATAACGATATTTTCATGAAAGATTACGCTAAGAACAGACAAGGTAATGGTAATGGGGGTAATAGAGCCCAATCTTCTTCAGTTACTCCACCAGACAGACTTGCATCTAGAGGAGCTACTTTAGGGGCAGGCGGAGGAGAAAATTGTCTGTATGCTATTACTAGTTGCCAATAGCAAGAGGATTCACCAGATGTTGTCACTAGTAACGATCAAAGTCTTTAATTTTGATGTTTATGCTTTGCTAGATCTAGGAGTGAGTCTATCTTTTGTGACTCCCTATGTTGCGATGATTTTTGATGTTCTTCCTGAGAAACTTCTTGAGCCCTTCAGTGTTTCTACACTTGTTGGTGAGTCTATTCTAGTTGAGAGAGTCTATCGTGATTGTACCATTTTCTTCAATCACAAGAGCACCATAGATGATTTAGTTGAGTTAGACATGGTAGATTTTGATGTCATTCTAGGTATGGACCGACTTCATGCGTGTTATGCCTCAGTCGATTGTAGGACTCGAGTTGTTAAGTTTCAGTTTCCTAATGAGCCAGTTATAGAGTGGAAGAGTAGTTCAGCAGTGCCTAAGGGTCGTTTCATTTTGTACCTTAAGGCGAGAAAGTTAGTTTCCAAGGGGTGTGTCTATCACTTAGTCCGAGTTAATGACTCTAGTGTTGAGACACCTTCTATTCACTCAATTCCATTAGTAAAAGAGTTTCCAGAAGTCTTTCCAAATGATCTTCCCGGAGTCCCTCTTGAGAGAGAAATAGACTTCGTATAGATATTCTTCCCGATACTTGTCCTATCTCTATTTTGCCATATAGAATGGCACCAGCAGAGTTGAAAGAGTTAAAAGAGTAGTTGAAAGATCTCCTTGAGAAGGGTTTTAATCGACCAAGTGTCTCACCTTGGGGCGCTCCGGTCTTATTTGTGAGGAAGAAAGATGGTTCCCTTAGAATGTGCATAGATTACAGCCAGTTGAACAAGGTTACTATCAAGAATAAGTATCCTCTTCCGAGAATTGATGACCTCTTCGATCAACTTCAAGGTGCCATTTGTTTTTCTAAGATTGACCTCAAATTAGGCTATCATCAATTGAGAGTAAGAGAAAGTGATATCCCAAAGACAACATTCAGGACCGACTATGGTCATTATGAGCTTATGGTCATTTCATTCGGTTTAACTATAGCTCCTGCAACATTCATAGACCTTATGAATAAAGTATTCAAACCTTATTTAGATATGTTTGTTATCGTATTCATTGATGACATTTTAATCTATTCGAGGAATGAAGAAGATCATGTTAGCCATATCAGAATAGTTCTCCAAACTCTCAAGGATAAATAGTTGTATGCTAAATTCTCTAAGTGTGAATTTTTGCTTGAGTCCGTGGCATTTTTAGGCCATATTGTTTTCGGTGATGGGATTTGAGTTGACACTCAGAAAATAGAGGTAGTGTAGAATTGGCCTAGGCCCACATCTCCAACTGATATTAGGAGTTTCTTGGGGTTGGCCAGATATTATAGAAGGTTCGTCGAGGGGTTCTCATCCATTTCATCCCCTTTGACTAAGTTGACTCAGAAAATAGTTAAGTTTCAATGGTCTGAAGCTTGTGAGAAAAGATTTCAGGAATTGAAAAAGTGGTTGACTACTGCCCCAGTATTAACTTTACTAGAGGGTATACAAGGTTTTGTTGTGTATTATGATGCGTCCAGAGTTGGACTAGGTTGTGTATTGATGCAAAATGGTAAAGTTATAGCTTATTTATGCCTCTAGACAACTTAAAGTTCACGAGAAGAATTATCCAACCCATGATCTAGAATTGGCTGTTGTAGTGTTTGCTTTGAAGATATGGCGTCACTATCTTTATGTTGTTCAAGAAAGGATCATGGAGGAAGCTCATAGCTCCAGATATTGTATCCATCCTGGTTCCAGAAAGATGTATTGTGACTTGAGAGAAGTCTATTGGTGGAGTGGTATGAAGAAAGGTATTGCAGAGTTCGTTGCTAAGTTTTCGAATTGCCAACAAGTTAAGGTAGAGTATAGAGGCCTGGTGGTATGGCTCAGAATATAGAACTTCCGGAATGGAAGTGTGAGATGATCAATATGGACTTTATTACTAGTTTGTCGCGGTCTCGTAGGCAACATGATTCCATTTGGGTGATTGTAGATCGAATGACTAAATGAACCCACTTTTTGTCGGTAAATACTACCCATTCAGTAGAGGACTATGCCAAATTATATCTTCAAGAGGTAGTTAGACTTAATGGAGTTTCAATGTTGATTATTTCAGATAGAGGTGCACAATTTACAACACAATTATGGAAGTCTTTCCAGAATGGTTTGGGTCTGAAAGTGAACTTGAGTACTGCTTTTCATCTTCAGACTGATGGTCAAGCATAGTGCACAATTTAGACTTTAGAAGATATGTTGAGGGCTTGTGTGATTGATTTCAAAGGTAATTGGGATGATCACTTACCTCTCATAGAGTTTGCTTACAACAATAGTTATCACTCTAGCATCCAAATGGCTCCGTATGCGGCTCTTTATGGGAGAAGGGGCAGATCTTTTATTGGATGGTTCGAAGTTGGTGAAACTGGGTTGATAGGACCAGACTTAGTTCATTAAGCTATGGATAAAGTGAAGGTTATTCAAGAGAGGCTGAAAACAACACAGAGTCGTCAAAAATCCTACAATGATGTTAGGAGAAGAGACTTAGAGTTTGAAGTTGATGATTGGGTGTACTTGAAAGTTTCACCTATGAAGGGTGTTATGATGTTTGGTAAGAAGGGGAAGCTTAGTCTCCGGTATATTGGTACTTACAAGATATCAAGATTGATAATGTAGCTTATGAGTTGGAGCTACCGCAAGAGTTAGCAATAGTTCATCCAGTGTTTCACATATCTATATTGAAAAAGTGAATTGGAGATCTGTCACTCATTATACCTACTGAAGATATTGGTATTAATGATAACTTGTCTAATGAGGAGATTCCTGTTCAGATTCTAGATCGTCAGGTTCGCAAGTTGAGAACCAAGGAGGTAGCTTCCGTCAAGGTCCTATGGAGGAATCAGTTTGTTAAAGAAGCTACTTGGGAGGCTAAGGAAGATATGACGAAGAGATACCCACATCTATTTGAGTCCGGAGAAATCCCATATCAAGGTACTAAATCTCTTCTTAGTACTCTTTAATTGATATAATGAATGTGATAGATTTGTATGTTGGGTGTTTGAGCTGGATGATAGATGTTACTACCTTTAGTCTACTTAGAGTAATCTCATTCGAGGACGAATGTTACCAAGGGGGAGATATTGTAACACCTCAATATTTTAAAGAACTAAAAATAGTAAGAACTAAATTGGAAATCGCGAAATCTGAAATTTCGCAAGTTAAGCTTAAGATATGAGTTTTGGGTCAACTTCAAATGGCCATAACTTTCAGTACATAATGAGTTAGGTGGGCTATGAGGTATCAAATAAAAGTTCTTGGAATCATCTTTTCAATGCCACCGAGTTTTCTAATTTTTGAGCTCGTATGAGGGAGATATGCCTATTTGAAGTTGGGTTGTTTAATTAAGGAAAGTTATCTGGATTTAAGAAGGATATTTTGGTCTTTTCCTTACCCAATCAAGTTAATTCATTTTTAGTACTTAGTTTTACGCACTCATAATTCACGCTAGGGTTTTGGAAAAAAGGTTCAAGAGGAGAAAGGTAAAGATTTCGTCAAGTTCTTGAGATTTCATTGTGGATTTCACCAGTGGTTTGATCCCTAAAAGGTACGTGAGTTCACATAGCGTTGGGTTCGCTCACCCACGCGCCAATCATGTTTATTTCAGCATAATTTTGACATAAAAAGTTGAAGGTTTGATGTTCTTTAGTTGTGTTCTTGAATTAGGATGGGATTGATGAGTTTATTGAGATAATCACATTGATTTTAAGAGTTGTTTTTGAGTAGATTCTTGGGTACATGTATTGGGTAACTGAATCTAAAGAGAAATTAAGTAAAAGAATCAAATTTAGTCGAATTAAGATCAGAAAATGTGTTGAATTTTTTTCGAAATTGACTGGGAGAGGGGTGGCATGGCGCGCCACAAATGTGCCAGCAGTGCACCAAAAAGGAGTCTCTGAACTTAGGGGCTGGCGCCCTGCGCCACGGTCGCCTGCCCCCAGCCATTTTTCGTCGTTTATCCCGTCTGAGTCCTTCTAAAGTGTATTAACACTTCCTATCAATTCTAACTACTCTAAATTACTTCTAAACATCTAGAAATCATCCATAAACCTGAATAATAACCTTGAATCTATAAATTTAAATTTCAGGGTAGGGCTAAGAGTCAAGTCTTGAGAGTTCTTCGAGTTTTTTCAAAAAGTCTTTTGCAATTGTTTTAAACTTGTTTTAAGACTTGAGCATTGAGTTGAGTAAGATTAAAAGTGAAGTTCACTATCTTTAAAATGATATATGGTATTCCTAAGAGTAAATGTTTTCACATTTAAACAAGAAAGGAATTAAACACCGATTTGCCAGAGAGCTTTTGAGCTAGTTTTGATTATCATCTCTTTTAATAGAAAGATTTTTAGTAATAATCTCAAACCACAGAGAATTTATGATTTTAAACATATGAGCTAGTTACATTTTGGGAGTAGTATTGAGCACCAATATGGGGACGAGTTCAGATAACTCAAAGTCTCCATAAACCGTGTAGCCAACATGGGTAGAAAGGGTCAGACTTTTTAGATGATTCCTTAATGCTTTTAACATAGACTAGTGGATCCACTTAGTTGTAGGTTCTATACCCCTGCAAAGTATAGGACGACCCTGGCAGCGTGGAAAGACGTTGTATCATCACATATCTCATAGTGATGGTTGTCAGTTAGAGAATCTCCCACAGAGTTACTTGTATTTTCATATACAGAACTAAGTTACTATTGTTTTTTTAATACATTGAGTTATGATCTACATGTTTCAAAGCTTTTCTTTATACTGCATCCTTATTACTGCTTTATAATGAAATGAGTTGAGTTGAGTTGAGACGAGGTAATTTTTTTCAGTTCCATTTCAAGCTTATGTCTTGTTTTAAAATTCCCCTCACATGCTCGTACATTGAATGTACTGACGCCATTTGTCATGCATAATTTTATGATGCAGATATAGGTAACTAGGATCAGCATCCAGCCCTTCGTTGATCCGATTTAGCTTCAAAGTTGTTGGTGAGCCTCCATGATTCTGGAGGATCCCTTTTTATTATGATTTTTCATTTATGCTTTGTTAGGATGATCAGGGGTCTTGTCCCGACATCCTTCATAATATTAGAGGCTTTATAGATAGTTAGACATAATTAGTTCATTAGTCTTTGATGTGTCGTGAAATCTTGGCACTTTTGATGCTCAAAACTAAGGATTAATACTAGAATCAAATGTATTTTTGTAAGATTTGATGTGTTTGTTGGATGTTTAGACATGTTCTCACTTGTGTGAAAAAATGGAAAAAGAAGCAGAAAGATGAGTGGTTTTAAGGAAAGACCATGGAGGCGAGTACGAGCTGTGGTTGTCTTGACGGGCCGTCATAATGCCCGTGATACTGAAGCAGTGAACCTGGAAATCATGATGATGATAACCAAATTCCAAGTAAAGACCGCAGTGCCCTGGATAGGACGTGGTCTTCTTGACAACCCATGGTGATGATCGTGATAGATTTCCAATGGGAAGGCCTTGAGGAGCTGAACTATGAGTTGACCAAGTGAAGACCACGGACACCTAGATGGACCATGGTCTCTATAACGGTCCGTGGTATTGCCCGTGGTGAATTTCCAGTGTACCGGCATTGATGAGAGGTGTTTTGAAAATACCAAGTGATGACCAATGAGGGTTTCACGGACTGTGAAGCCATTGACGGGTCATCGTGTTGCCTGTTGTAAGTCATGATATTTCAGTCCTACTTCGAGTAGGACTTTTTTTAGACTAACTATTTGAATTAATTAATTTGTAATTTTTGGATTATCTCGTCATATCTGGAACGAGCGACTAGTTTCTAAATATTCTTGACTTTGGTTTTTGATCGATTAACATTGAATTTGAGAATTAAAGTTGCATTGGTTTTTGAATAACGATTGTTCTTTGAATCTGCAAATCGTTGTAAGTGATTTATCTTAATGCAATATTACTTATCTTTGTTTATTTGATTGAAAATATGAGTGGCTAAACACCACAACTAGGGTTGTGGGAACTATGACTGTAATCTAAGTGTGGATTCATAAAACGAGCAGAATGTGATTCATATTTGCAATACATAACTCAACTTTTATTATTCATGTATTCTAATGAGTGTACGCATTAGAGGTAGCTTGTATCTATCAATTGTTCGAGAGAAAAGTGATAGTTGGGAAAAAATTAAGTTAATCTGATGAAATGGAGTCAAAGTTTGAGTTCAAGAGAAGAGAACTTTAACATCATTATATGCGAGAGTAAAATCAATTAACCCTCTAGGACTAAGAGGACTTGGGTGGAAGTTATCTAACTAGACTGAGAAGTGTTAGATATATCTAACTCGCCTGTAATTTGCAAAGAATGAATTGCCTGTAACTCATTTACGGACAAACACTAGATGTAACGTCATGGAAAACACAACCCTGGTTTCATTCATTTATCAATACAACCTTGAAATCAATACTCCATTAATTGTTAATCTAGATTTTGTTTAACAATATTGGTTACTTGAACTTTACAACTAAACTCATTTTACCTTCCGCAATTACTTTCTCTAGGAAATAATAACAACATTTGGATAAACGCGACAATGAAATCATTTTTTGTAAAGAAATTCTATGTGGGATCGACCTCAACTCACGTTGAGTTTTATAAATTGACTTCAACCGTTTATACTTCTTAATTGAAGTGTAAGTTTGGACGTATCAGTCTTGTACATTTCAGTTATTTTATTATAAGACTGTTGCCTCATTGGCCAGTTGAATGTTTCATTTATAACATTCTAAATTTATTTCACGAGCTTATCTTTGTTGAGTAAAGTCTTCCGCTGAGTAGTAAGCCAGGTCAAGGGTTCGCTTGGTGCCAACAATGGTTCTCGAGTGCCAATCGCGTCCAGGGTGTAGGCTCAGGGAGTGACAATACAAAAGTAATTGTATGCATTAGATTAATAAGTTATGATCAATTTTTCTCTCAATTGGTTTATGGTCAAGGACCAAATATTTTTATTTTATAATTTTTATGTGCTGTGTATGATTAATAAATATACCACGATGCACAAAGATAGACTCTCCAAAATATTTTGAGATATATGTTAGTTTGTCTAACTTAACGGGGAGATAAGAAGCAATACACGAGTTGTAAATGTTCCTATTGAATGTCCCTAAGGGATAGAGTCTAAGACATGTATGAAGCATGATAGACTAATCGCTTCTAAATAAAAAAAATCCTTGAAAAGGGAAAAGATCAAAGAATCAAAATGATCATAATAAGGAGACAATGCGCTCTTATAAAGCCTACGACATAACATTTCTTGAAACCTCATAAGAGAGGTATGTACCTGAAAATAATGAAGTGATGAGATCTCAATTAGTTATGTCATATTTTGAACCGATAGAGATGATATATTGTTAATGATATCTTTGATAAAATAATGCTCAATATTGTAAAAGATTATGATTATATGAATTCTACTTCTAATAAAGCATGCTAACATAGAAACAATTATCAATTGAAACGTGGAATGATGCATCTTATTAACCATAAAACTTATTTGACTTGTAATCTAGACACTAGAAGATTTCATACATTTAATACTGAATGTTGTCATTGACAAAATTGATATGAAAATATTCAATGGATTCAAAATGCAGAATCATATGTCAGTTTTTTGAAAACTTGTTTATAATCCTCACATGGAGTAAATCAATCAAGAATCTTTTGTATTATTATACAAGCTGATAACTTGAAGTGGAACTCTTGAAGAGTTTTCAAAAGGCAATAGATTATTTTCTTAAAGAAGTTGAAGTGAGGAACTTGCGGAATTTTTTGATCCCGAAGGATGATTCACAAAAGGAGATAGAAGGAAGAACATTTCGTCAAAGATTTTCTACACACATGAGCTCCCAAGAATGGTGATATCAGCATGCAACAAATTTGTTCAAGTGATACTATGGTTGACCTATTTGCCAAGTCACTACCAACTACATTTTTCGAGAAGATGGTGCACAAGTTTAGAATGAGAAGATTCAAGTTTTTGGACTAATGTTCACATTAGGGGGAGTTAATACGTGATGTACTCCTTTTCCCTCACAACGTTTTTTTCCATTGGGGTTTTCTTGTAAGGTTTTTAATGAGGCATCCATAATGCGTATTATTAGATATGTGTATTCTTTTTCCTTCACTAGATTTTTTTCTCACTGGGTTTTTTCTAGTAAGGTTTTAACAAGGCATATTTATAATCTTTCAAATAGACATCCAAGGGGGATTGCTATAAACATATTTGTATTATTGTGAATGTCTATTATGTGGAGTCCTTTAGAGAAAACTTAGGAATCCTACTTGGGGACCAAGTCAGCTTTCCTTTATAAATAAAGGGGTTTTCCTTCATGTAAATCAGATCTGTGAATCCCTAAATATCTCTTCAAGAGAAATAATAAGTCTTCTCTCTTCTCCCCACTTTCTTCTCATTGTTTTTATATCGTTTCATAACAGTTAAACATTAAATTAATTATTTATTATTCTTTATGCACAAATACAAAGTCAAAGGTAATAAAAAAATTAAAAGGAGTCACAAATAAAATAAATACATGTCATGATTATTATTAATGTTAATAGAATAAAGTCAACTATTTTAAATTTTAATTTTAATAAAATTCAAAAAATAAAATGCAATATTTATAAGTTAGAGGGGTGTAATGGGAGATATTGGGCCTAAAGGTTAGTTAATTTTTTTTATTTATTTTCTTCTTTTAAAATATTACAACACAATTATTTTTTAAAAGCATGGGGGGAGTTGTAACCATTGAAAAACTGTTTTTGAATTAAAGTTTATATTTTTTGAAAAATGATTAGTCACTCTAATTCAAAATTGTAAACAATTAATATAAGCAATCTATAAAAAAAATTGATATAAGAATATAGCCGTGAATAATTTAAATATTTAGAATTAATAAATATGATAATTTCCCAAAAAATGAAAATTACAAAGTGGGCTTATTAGATTTTTAAATTGAAAAAAAACTAATGTAAGCAATTTGAATTTATTTTGCTATAAATAAGTAGCATGCGTGGAAAGATAGTTAAAATATTTCGCAATAAAAAAAGGGAAAATTTTCAAAATGTCAATATTTTAGCATTTAATAGGACCCCTTAGCCACATTTTCAA
Source organism: Solanum acaule (assembly GCA_036250505.1). Classification (NCBI taxonomy): domain Eukaryota; kingdom Viridiplantae; phylum Streptophyta; class Magnoliopsida; order Solanales; family Solanaceae; genus Solanum; species Solanum acaule. Next base: position 5,013 of record JAJOOR010085891.1, on the reverse strand, counting down.
TATTTATTAAAAATGTCAATATTTTAGTTTATTATGTATCTGATTTACGTTTTTTTTTATTTGTTTTAATTGAAAGAGCACTTTATTTCTTTATGTTATTTCGTTTAAGACCTTGTATGTTATGTATAAATTATGTCCCTGTCACTTTCCTTATGATGTATTAGATAGCTTTGAGACTTATGTTTTAGACTTCTACTTTGTCAAACTCTATTGAAATATGAAATGTTTTCTTTTGAACTCGTTATTTCTATTATGTTGAATTATGTACGCTAAGTGGCTTTTGTAGGGCCTCTCGGGGTCCTATATGCCGTATTACACCTAGGGTATACTGTGAGTCATGAAAAACCTGGTATCAGAGCACACGATTTAGATGGGTCCTAAGATGTCTCAAAGCCACATAGAGTAGAATCTTGTTCATGAGTGTGAAGCGTGCCACACTTATGAATGAGAGGCTATTTGATCTTTCGGAAATTTCACTTATTTCATCATTCTAAAGTCGTACAATAGAGTGTAACTCTATATAACTCTCTCATAATCCTTACCTGATGCTTTTCAGGATATGGCCCCTCAAAAAGCATACATGAGAAGGAAGCGAATGAGAATGTGGAACAAGAAGCTCCTCACGAAGCTCCACAAGTTTTAGCCGAACAAGTGATAATGTAGAGTTTAGGGCTGCTATTCAAGTGTTGGCCCAAGCCATGACGGCTCAAGACAATAGGGAGGCTATGGTACCCGTGAACCCAAATGTGGGTACCGTGGCAACTAGAGTGAGGGACTCTACTAGGATGAATCCCTCAGAGTTTTATAGTTCCAAGATTGACGAAGATCCTCAAGAGTTTATTGATAAGGTATACAAGGTGTTGATGATCATGAGAGTGATTCCAATAGAAAAGCCGAAATTCACCACTCATAAACTTACAGATATTTCTCAAGTTTGGTTCAACCAATGGAAGGAAGAGATGGTATTCAATGCTGATCCTCTTGATTGGAAGAAGTTTAAGGTTGTTTTCCTTGATAGGTTCCTTCCCCTTGATATGAGGGAGGAAAAGGTGCTCGAGTTCATTAACCTTCATCAAGGAAATAAGAGTTTGAAGGAGTACGCCTTGAAATTCACACAATTTTCTAGGTATGCCAAAACTATGGTTGCCGACTCTAGGGCAAAGATGAAAAAGTTTGTTTCAGGTGTGTCGTAAATTGTGGTTAAAGAGTGTGGCACCACCATGCTCATTAAGGAAATGGACATTTCTCGTCTAATGATTCATACTCAACAAATTGAAGAGGAGAATCTCAAGGAAAGGTCTAGGGAGGCAAAAAGAGCAAACACCGGAGATTATGACTTTTCACATTCAAAGTTAGATGGACATGGTCGTTCTAAGTTCCAACAAAGGTTTTCCGGCCAAGGTTTCTCAAAAATGCTTCGTCTCCTAAGTCAAGAAGGAAAGGGTGTCTAACCCTAAGCCTCAAGAAGGAAATGCTGGTGGTATTGGTACTTCGATTCCCGCATGCCAAAAGTGTGCCAAGAGTCATTTGGAAAAGGCTTGATAGGTACAAATAATTGCTTTGGTTGTGGTAAAGGTGGTCACCGCTTGAGAGATTGTTTGTCTAGAGTTGACAAGGGAAAGGATGGTAGGCAAGTTTTGCCGAATGGTTCGGGTTCAAGTGCTCCAAAGAAAAACCGATTCCATGCATTTCAAACTAGACTTGATCAAGAAGGTTCTCGCTATGTTGTTACCGATATGCTCAAAGTCTTTCATCTCGATGTTTATGCTTTGCTTGATCCCGCTGCTACCTTGTCTTTGGTGATGCCATATGTGGCTATGAGGTTAGATGTTCTTCCAGATGTGTTGATAGACCTTTTTTCTTTCTCTTTACCTTTTGATAAATCTATTGTGTCTAAGAGAGTCTATAAAAGTTGTCTCATCTCCTTAACCCATAGAGTCACTCATGTTGATCTTATAGAGCTTAATATATTAGATTTCGATGTTTTTCTTGGCATAGATTGACTCCATTCTTGATATGCTTATGTTGACTGTAGAACCTAAGTAGTCAAGTTCCAATTTCAAAATGAACCTGTCCTTGAGTGGAAAGGGAGAAATTCTATGCCTAAGGATAGTTTGTTTGTTGTCTTAAAGCTAGAAAAATGATATCTAAAGGTAGCATATATCATCTTGTTTGGGTTAGGGATATGGATTTCGAAACCCCTATCTTTAAGTCGGTCCCCGTTATTAATGAGTTTCTGGAAGTATTTCCCGAAAGGGAAATAAACTTCAGTATTGACCTTCTCGAGATACACATCTTATCTCTATTGCTCCTTACCGTATGGATCCGACATAACTTAAGAATTAAAGGATCAATTAAATATTTCTTGGATAAGGGTTTGATCTGACTGAGTATCTCTTCATGTGGTTCTCCAGTTTAGTTTGTTTGAAAGAAAGATGGTTCACTTTGCATATGTATTGACTATCGGCAATTAAACAAGGTAACCATTAAGAATTAGTATCCTCTTCCAAGGATTGATGATTTTCTTAATCAACTCCAAGGAGCATGCTACTTCTCAAAGATTGACCTACATTTGGGTTATCACCAGTTGAAGGTGAAGCAAGATGACATTGCGGAGACATATTTTCAAACACAGTTTGGTCATTATGAGGTTTTGGTAATGTATTTTTGTTTGAATAGTACTCTTGCCACACATATGGATTTGATGAATTTATTGTTTAAACAATTTCTTGACATATTTGTGATTGTGTTTATTGATGACATATTTATTTACTCAAAGAGGGAGGATGAGAACACCAATCATTTAAGGATTGTGTTGCAAGTTTTTAACGACCAACAACTCTTTGCAAAGTTTAGTAAATGTGAGTTTTAGTTGAGATTCGTGGATTTTTGGGTCATATTGTTTCTGGAAAGGGTATTGAGGTAGATCCTAAGAAGATGGATGTGGTTAAGAGTTGGTCTAGACCTCTATGCCCTCAAAGCTTCTTGGGTTCGGCTGATTATTATAAAAGGTTTGTTGAAAGATTTTCTTCGACTTCCTCTCCATTGACAGCGTTGAACCAAAAAAAGTTTAGTTCTTATGGTCGGAAGTGTTTGAGAAGAGTTTCAAAGAGTTGAAAGATAGCCTACCTCTGCTCCGGTGTTGACTTTATCGAAAGGGTCCAATGGGTTTGTTGTTTATTGTGATGCTTCAAGGATTGGACTAAGGTGTGTTCTTATGCGAAATGTGAAGGTAATTGCTTATGGTTCACAACAACTTTAAATTCATGAAAAGAACTATTCTACCCATAATTTGGAACTAGCGGTAGTTGTGTTAGGCATTACTTATATGGTGTTCATGTTGATATCTTTATCGACCACAAAAGTTAGCAATATGTGTACAAGCAAAAAGATCTAAATGTTCGCCAAATGAGGTGGCTTGATTTGCTAAAGGATTATGACATGAGTGTCCTCTATCACCTCGGCAAGGCAAATGTGGTTGGCAGGGATACTCTTAGTTAGCTATCGATAGGTAGTGTTACTCATGTTGATGATGATGAAAATGATTTGATTCAAGATGTTCATATATAGGCCCCATTGGGTGTCCGGTTGATTGATTCTAATAAAGGTGGTGTGATTGTTCATAATGGTTTAGAATCGTCCTTTGTGTCGGATGTCAAAGCAAAGCAAGGTTTTGATCTAAATTTGGTTGAATTGGAGGAAGAGGTGCTTAAGATATCCGTTGATGTTTTCTCCCAAGGGGGAGATAGTGTGCTTTGATATCAAGAACGTTTATGTGTTCCCAATGTTGATGACTTGAAAGAGCGAATCTAATCAGAGCCCCATAGTTCTCGATATTCCATTCGCTCGGGAGCCACCAAAATTTACCATGACTTGAGGTTTATTGGTGGAATGGAATAAAGAAGGATATTGCATAATTTATGGCTAAGGGTCCTAATTGTCAACAAGTGAAAGTTGAGCATAAAAAACTGGGAGGTTTGTCCCAAGTCATTAGTATTCCTACTTGGAAGTGGAAAGACCTTAATATGGACTTTATTATTTTTTTACCCCGCAACTGATGGCAACATGACTCGATTTGGGTTAATGTGGATCGTATGAAAGAAGTCGGGTCATTTCATTCCCGTCAAAGTTTCTTATTCGGCAGAGGAGTATGCTAAGTTGTATATAAGGGAGATGGTTAAGTTGCATGTAGTGCCCCTATCCATTATGTCCGATCGTGGAACCCAATTTACTTCTCAATTTTGGAAATCTTTCCAAAAAGATCTTGGTCCTCGTGTTTAGCTTAGAATGGCCTTTCATCCTCAAATTGATGCCAAGCAGAGTATACTATCCAAACTTCGTAAGATAGTTGAGAACTTGTATGATTGACCTTAGGGGTAATTGGGCTAATCATTTGCCTTTGATTGTGTTTGCATATAATAATAGCTATCATTCAAGCATTGGTATGACTCCATTTGAGGCTCTTTATGGTAGGAGGTGTAGATCTCTCATAGCTTGGTTTAAGTAGATGAGGTTGCTTTGATAGGTCCCTAATCTGTACATGAGGCAATGGATAAAGTTTGGCTTATTGGAGAAAGGTTGAAATGAACTCAAAGTTGACAAAATTCTTATGTCGATGTTAGAAAAAGAGATCTTGAGTTTGAGGTAGATGATTGGGTCTACTTTAAAATTTCACCAATGAAGGGTATCATGAGGTTTGGAAAGAAAGAGAAGCTTAGTCCCCGTTATGTGGGCCCATATCAAATTTTGAGGCATATTGGAAAAGTTGCTTATGTGTCACGACCCGGGAGCACCCCCTAGTCGTAACCGGCGTACTCGACCTCGAAGAGGTCTAATACAAGCCTCTTAGCATTCATTCATCGCATAGATACTAAAACCATAAGGAATTTAAAACTTTTTTTACCAAGAAAACATTGCATAAAAAAAAAAAAAGCAAGCGGAAGACTTTCTAGACTTTATACATGATGTCTCAAACCATCTAATACTTTAGAGTACAAAATTCGGGACTAATCC
>JAJOOR010085890.1:0-37783 GCA_036250505.1 Solanum acaule | reverse complement strand
CTAACCAAATATCTAATTAAACAAAATCTTTTTGAGACGATTTTCCAATATTTATAAAATACACTAATTATGTACATAATTATATAAAAGACATATTATCATTTAAAATTATAACAAGTGACAAACTATTTGAAACAACTTGCAAATTATTCTATTATATTTTATTTTTTTTGAAATTTTTAAAATTAATTACTTTAAAACATTTGAAAATTAAGGAGCTCGAAATTAATTATTATCGGGGAGGGTCAAAATTAGGTGTCAACAATCTTGATGGATAAATAATTAATTGAAAAATTATATAAGCAACAATAAGTGCATCTATATATTTGTAAATTATTGAAACTTCTACTTTTTCAAATTTTACTCTTTCCAACTCTTGATGAATCTCCCACCGTCATTAAACTTTCTTCTTCATTTTGATGACTTGTAGCGAATTAATTTTTGAATCTCTTTTGACGAATCTTATACCGCCTTCAAACTTTCTTCTTCATCTTGATAAACTTTTGCTTGGCAATTGTAACACAAGAAGAAATTCTAAAAAATATATCTATAATCTTCATAAAAGTTGAAAAACAAAAAAAAAATAACAATATGAAGTTGGAGAAAATAGAAATGGACATGCAACAACACCATAGATGATTGTTATTTATAGATGAGAATTAAGTAGAAGGAAGTTGAGGAGACATATTATTTAATTAGAGAATTCAAATAGGTAGAGGTTTTTTTGTAACTTTCATGTGATATAATTATATGTAATGAATATGATTGATTTTTTTAACTTTTTAATGAATTGACTAATGAAAAAAATGAATGGAAAAACTCAAAAAAGGAAGAAAAAAGATAAATAACTTTCTAGGTCATTGAGAGGTGACACATCACTTGCTTATAGAGACCTTTATTATATATATAGATTTTTGTAATTAATTAATTAATACAACCTTTTATATAAATTAAATAATAAAGATAAAATATTTTTAAAAATATTTTTTTTGGTAATTATAATTAGAAGAAGGACAAAAAATTAATTTTTTTTATTAATAATAGAAATTAGAGAGGTATGAATTATGAATAATTACTCCTTGTAAGTTGACATGTGAAGAGTCTTTGTTGTAAATGTTTTTCCATTAATATAATATTTATTGTAATAAATTAAATAATTGACTTTTACAATAAAATAATTAATTTAAATAAAAAGAAAGCCCAAAAAAATGAGAAAAAAGATAAATACATATGGAGATCATAGAGAGGTGCCACATCACCTTGTCTATGTTTCTCCTTTATATTATATTAAGATAAGATATAGTTTTTTATTTTTATTTTCAGATTTAAATTAATTTAATTAACTTAATAATTAAGATTATTATTATTATCATTATTATTATAGATTATTATTATTATTATTATTATTATTATTATTATTATTATTATTATTATTATTATTATTATTATTATTATTATTATTTCTGTTTTAAATAAGGAGGTTGTGGGAAAATAGTTAAAATATTTTCTATAAAAAAAGTTGGGTTGGTTACTTTTATGTTTTAAAAAAAATAGTATTACGTGTTTTCAGTTTTTCTTTTTCATTTTATACTAGTATACGTGCCCGAGCGTTGCGCGAATAATTTAAAAAAAATTATAATTAAAAATAACGAATAAAATGTATTATGCACTTAATAATTTATTTAATCTATTCTAATATAATAATAATTTAATAATACAAATCATTAATTTAAAATGTTAGAAGGTTGAAGCTCTTATATAAAACATGTATAGAAATAACGCAAGAGGAAATTAGTAGGCCTTATTAACAGTGACTCCAAGTAAAACTTTTTCAATAAATCTAATTTTTTTTAAAACTTAATAATAATTATAAAATTAAAGTAGAACTTTTTTTAATTATAAAAATAGACATAGTTTTCCTCTGAGTGCATATTGGGAGCGTTTTTCATTGACCTAGTAGATTTGATCTATCAAATAGAAGTAGAATCCACCAAAAAATACCTATATTCATTCTTTCACGATCACTATCCAAGTCTATTCAAACTTGATAACAATAACATGCAAATTACGAATTACTATCTAAATACTGCATACAACCACCATTATATATGTATTACTCCACTTCAAATACTAAAGTTAAAGTTTAATTGTCATAAATCAATGAAATATATATAAAAAGAATCGTTAGGATCGAAAGAACAACGCGAAAAGCAAAAAATGTTACCATGTTTAAGTAGTAGAATAAATATAAGAGAATAAAAAATTCTGAAATTAGTAAGTTTTTAAATGGTAGAGTTAAGAATGATTTTTGTTATTTAAATGCTTGTGTTATGCAGTTAACTATTTTCTAGGAATTAAATTAGTTATTTATCTTTTAAAATTTAAACTATCTATATATAATAGGAGAAGAAAAAGTGCCACGTGTCAGCACAAAAAAATAGATTTTTTAAATAATTAAAAATTATTAATTACATATAATAGGGTTAAATAATAAATTGATATTTTATTTTTAAAATAGTATGTAGTTAATTTAAATAATATATTACAATTATAAGATAAATTAAAAAATTTAAGCAGTTTTAAAATTAACGTGATATATTTCATAATAGTATAAACTTTATATAATTTTAAAGCATTATTTAACTGATATGAAAATTGTAAAAATAATTTCAATTTACACTAAATAACATCAATTGAAAATAAAATATTATATAAATATTTTAAAAACTTTACAAAAGATTTATTATAGAAACTTCTACCGTTTATATTATTATTTTCAATCTTATAAAAAAAATTTATCAAGTACTATTTAAATTTAAATCGGATGCTTTTAAAATGCCCAATATATTATATCAAACAATACATGCATTTCGCAAAAAAAATTATGGTGGTTGAGGCACAACCAACAATAGTTGTGTGAGGGCACCATTTTCTTTTGACAAGTGTCTTATGTGGGTCCCTCTTATTGTCACACTTTCTCTCTCACACTTTCAATTTCTCAAATTTTACCCTTTCCTTTACCAATATTTTTACAGGTTTTTTTTTTTTTAGTCCTACCTTTAGTGAAAAAAATAAATTCATACAATTATTTATTTTGTGCTTTCACAAATTCATTTGTTTGACTCTTTTTTTCTATTAATTTTCGTAACCCACAAGAAAAAAATGAATCTATAAATGTTTCGTTTCACATTTTGAGATACTAAAACATAAAGAAAATCTTTAACGAGAAACACAAAATCAATATTGGCAATATTTATTGGATACATGCCATAGAAGTGGAAAATTTAGTAAATCTGAAAAAGAAAAGATAATTGAGTGTTTGATATCATTAATACATTATTATTAATATTAATCATAAACAAAAAAAAAAAAACATATTTGATAACTAAGAATTGAGTGATTAAAATTGAAATCTAAAAAAAATTAAAAATTAATGACTAAAATTTAAATAATTAAAATTAAATTATAATTTAAGTGTAATAAAAAAATCCCAATTGAATTTTAGTAGTTCAATTGGTTGATTACATGAATTTTTACTTTATTGAAGAAATTTCATTTTTCTTGAATTCATCCAAAAATAAATAAATTTAATTTTTTTGGGCATATTACTTTAATTTCCCATCAAATTAATAGTAATAGAGATATAAAATATATAATAGATATCATGGATGAGTTTCAAAGTTTCTTTATTATAACAAAAAATAAAAAATAAAATTTACACTAAGAATTAACAAGAAAAAAAGAAAATGCAAGTAAGAAAGAAAAAGTACTCCAAAGAAAAGATTAAAATTGGAAAAGAAAAAGTAGGGAAATAAGTACATTATGGTCCCACAGTATACATGTGGCAGCCAAATGAGGCCTCACACAACTGACAGTATGTGTGCCTCGCCCAGAATAAAAAATTTCGCATTTCGCATGAAAATCTATCTATATATAATAGGAGAAAAAAAAATGTCACGTGTCAGCATCACAAAATTTTCAATTTGATAATAAAGAACTAAAAAAATACTATATATAATAAGTAAATTTACTAATTGATTTAAAAAAAGAAGAAGTTAAAAACAGAAGTTACTTTTTCTTTTCTTTTTTCTTTTTAATTTATTAAGTTCTATCCATACAACATGCCTTTTTGATAAAAAGAAAGGAAAAATTCAATTAAAATAAAATAATCTAATAATAAATAAAGAAATTAAAAAAATGATTTTACAAAAAAAAGAGGTTGAAAATTGGATAGTCTTTTTTTTTTCCTTTTTTTTTAATTTATTAAATTCTATCCGTACAACATGCCTTATTTAATAAATGAAATAAACAATTTTCAGTTAAAAAAAAAAGTAAACCACGTCCTTTAAAAAATGAATCTCAAAACTGGCCACCACAAAATACCTAAATAATTAATTTAAAATTTAAATTTTAAATAATAACTAACTTTATCTCTAAAAATAAATATAAACTTCATAACCCACAACTTTGAAAAAAATATTATTCTTAACAACATTATCCACACCTTCTTAAGCCAACTCTTCAAAATACGAATTCAAATTCAAATTCAAATATTTGTAAAACAAATATTATATTCAAGTAAAAATCTAGATGTGATTACACTCATAAGAAAATTAAGGGGACATATAGTAGTGTATTGTCTCTTTATATGCCCTCTTTCTTAATTGTTTGATGTCTGATGTGAAATTGTTTTGTTATGATTGAAGGAGAATGGTCACCATACTCTCCAATTAGAGCTGTCAAAATGGGCTTAGCCCGCTAGGTCGGCCCAACCCAACTCTTGAATTAAATGGGGTTGGGTTCAATTTTTTCAGCCCATGTAGAAACGAGACTTTTTAGCCCAGCCTCATTTGGCTCGCTGGCCTTGTAGGCCCAAACCGCAAGCCTCAGAGGCCAGCCCGCGGGCTGTGAATTTTAAAAATATTTATTATATATATTTTAAGTAGTGTTTTACTTGTTAAGATTTTGTCAATAAATATTTTTAAAGTATCAATATTAAATCAAGACTATATTTTTATATATCTTTTACATTTTAGGGTCATTAACCCACTAAATTTTCTTATTAGCCCAAGTTCATTACTATGTTATAACTATGAATCTTTGACCTCTTTTACTTTTGTTTTTATGCCTAATTTTTCACTTTTCCTTTATTGTCTTGTTTATGAAAATAATGATCATGTAATGTTTTTTTACTCGGATGAATCTTATGAATGTTGTATCTTGGCTATTATGTATTTGTTTTGTAATTCACTGAAGTATGTGTAATTCATGAATGAATTTATGTATGTATTGATGTCGTGTCCATTGGACATCAACGTTCATATCCTTTCTAAGAGGAAAATGTTGTCCGTTTTTTGGTTGAAGGGCCAACCGGTCCCAACCCGTGGCCCTCTTAGGGCTAGGTTGGGTTGCTATTTTATCGGCCCTTTAATTAAAAGGGTCAGCCCGTCCCAATTCATTTAACTCTCTAGCCCATTAGGGTTGGGTTGGGCCTGCCCATTTTGACAGCTCTATCTCCAATGCAACAAGGAAGAAGAAGAAGAAGAGACTGACGATAGTGAAATGGAGGAATTCTGAAAAATTTCATGGCAATTGACCATGTATATTATCTTTCAATATTCTTAGTTCATAAATTACTACTATAATAATTCTTTCATCGATTTAGTGATTTTGCATTACATCTAATATATAGTATTATGTAGTATTCATTTTATTTTTTATATGCAGATTATGGTAATCGTAGTATAACCAATTACGTCACAATTTTATTTTCCTTCGTTACTATGACTATGTGAACTCGAACAAGGAGTGAACAAGTAGTATATTTTTTGATTTTGTTGGTTTGATGCTTAATTTTTAATTAGTCAAGTAATTAGTATGTTGATTTTGTTTCTTTGATACTTTCTAATTAGTTGAGTTGATGCTTTCAAGTGCTAATTTCTATTACGATTCAAATTATTATATTTAAAATAATGCTCAAACTGTTATGATTTTTTGGTTTATTTAATGTACTTTCGATTATTCTCTAATTATAGTGATAATTTGCTTACTTAATATTGGATAGTCGTACACATACATCAATTGAAAATTTCATAATAAAGCATTTCAAAGTTTAAACTATTAAATCTACTCTTTTTTTTATGAAGATTTTTTTTAATTTAAAAAGAGCAATATTATAGAAAATAAAAATGGTAAATTCTTACCGCATCACTATTTGATTACAAAATAAATTAAAGAATGTCATGATACAAAATAAATAACAATAAAATAATTAACGAAAAAAGAAGAAAAAGAAAACATTAATAAAGGAATAGTTAAACAATAAAATTTAAATTTGTGGTGTAGTTTTTATTTCTTTAGCAACCTAACATATTGAGAAAATTTTCATAAAATGAATAATGACTTGGAAAGTGCTATTTCATATTTTCATTTTCAAAAACTCTATTTTTATCATTGATATTATTGCATTATCATATAAAAGAAGAGACTTATAGTGAATCAAAGGAATAGAAGATGATTCGTTTTTTTCATCGCAAATAATTTATTTTTATGTGGTATATAATTTGATAATTTATTTTTATGTGGTATATATTAATTTGATTATAGTATCTTTTTTTTAATTGATCATTGACATTCATTATTTTGTACATCCTAATGTTATGAAATTATATTTGAGTAAATGAAAAACATCTTAATTTAATTTGTAGGATAAAACAAGATAAGAGTGTGCTAAAGAGGTTGCAACATGCTTTGTAAATTATATTTAGATTTTAGCTAAAAGTAGAGTTAATATTTTTAATACTAGGTTTTAGATTGATCTATGAACTTAAAATTTAATTAATTAGCACAAATATATCAATTCAACACACGCTACATATGCTATTAATCTTCATCATATTAGAAGAAGGAGAAGTTGTTAGAATAATGTTTAGTGTCTTTTATGAACATACCCTTATTACACATAAATTATGGTAAAAGCATTATTTGTATATGAATAATTAAAACATTATATATGATTATACATGCATTTTTGTTACTCAATAATAATTCGTATTTAGTTATTCATAAATTTTAAAACTATTATATTTTAAAATATCTGCGCAACGCGCGGGTATGTATACTAGTTTTAAATTAATTACTCAAATTTCAAAAACTTACCCGTTTGAAAATTGATTTTGATAACTATCATTTTCAAAAATGGAGTAAAAATAGGAGACCTAAGATGGATTTACGTAATTTTTATTTTATTTTATTTTATACTGTATTTTTTTGTAAAACCGTTCCCATTTTTTTCGGTTAACAATTTTTATTTTATATTCAAATTTTAAATTAATTTTAATTATTCATAAATTTTGCATATTTTCTTAAAAGAATTGTAGATTATTTGTTTTTATAAATTGAAAACGTTGGAGATTCCTTTTTCATTTTCTTTCTCATATATTTTTTTTTAAATTGACTTTTTAAATACTAAAATTTTGAAATTAATTGTGGCGCTGACATGTGACAGTTTTTCCTCTCATATTATATATAGATAGATTTGTAATATTTATTTTGATTTTTGGATTTTAAATTAGTTTAGTTAATTTAATAATTAAGATGATTATTATTATTATTATTATTTATTTATTTTATTATAAATAAGGAGGTTGCGGAAAGATAGTTAAAATATTTTTCCACAAATAAGGTGGGTTGGTTACTTTTACCTGACACTTGTGTTTCTGTAACTGTTTTTTTTTTTACCATGACAATTGTTCTGTAATTGTTTTTTAATGTGACACAAATATTGAAAATGGCAAAGACTCCCATTGAATCTTCCTTTTGTCTTTTTGTTCATGTTAATTTCAATATTTCTTTTAAATGCAAAAAGTATTTCTAATTTTCATTGAATTACTTTTTGGATAAACTTCAATTTATAATTTAAATTATGATTTTTTTTTAAAAAAAGAAGAAGAAAATACTTAATCAATCACCAATATTTTAGGAATCCACTACTTCCCTTTATGAAACTAAATTTTAAAAAAATAAGACTTAACATTTAATTATTTTTTAAAATGATCCCCATATTTTTAAAAAAAATTAGGCAATTAACTATTCATTAGGAACAAACTTATTCAAATTATATATATATATATTTTAAAAAATAGATCAAAACATCAATTTTTTTTACGTAAAGAAATTTTAAAAATTGTTTTTTATTTATGTGTTTTTTATATGTTTTGTATTTTATATTGTTATTTATTATTTAATGTATCTACAAAATTTGTGGTGCTGATACGTAGGCGCGATCACTTCTTCTATTATATATATATATAATAAAATTGAATATATATGAGACTACACTTAGTAGATCCATAAAATTTACATTCCGTGTCTTGAGGCTTACGTCTCGCCCCATAATGCAAAAAACGTCTCACCTTACGTCCTGCCTTTTAAAACGTTGATGTTGACAATGAAAAAACCTTTTGGTAAAGCAAGATGAAGTTTGCCAAATTTTCAATGAAGTTTTCTGTGGTGATCGTTGAATGAATATTTAGATGTTGCATCTTGGATAAGAAGGGAAAGTGATTGGTATACAGTGTTGCAAGTTTTTGTCGGAGTTAGAGGACTTAGAACAATGGTGTTGGGTGTAAGGATAATGTCACGTTGGAGTTTGAGTGAAAGTCTATTTGTATTTAAAGAAATCATGTAATTAGTTTTAGATTATGAGTCTTTAACAGTTATTACTTTGGAGTCCCATACAATAAACCCATGTATATATTGATGTATCCAACGCTATGAATTGAATAAGATTGAGAAGCATCTTTACATGGTATCAAGAGCCATAAGAGGTTGAATCAACCCATTTTTTTTCACACAAACAAAATTGAAATCTACCAACAATATTTCATGGGTGAAGCTAGCAGTAGCCCTTCCATGACGCCTACTGTTTCACCATCTCCAAACCTCGCACATCAATTACCTGTAAAACTCACATCTTCAAACTTTTTACTGTGGAAGACACAGTTTATGCCTATGATACATAATGTGGCTTGAATCATCATATTGATGGTACTACACAGACGCCACAACAATTTTTGGACGATACCAATACCAAACCCAATCCGGCGTATACGGTCTGGTTACGTGAAGACCAACTTGTTCTAAGTAGATTGTTGTTTCAGTTTCAGAAAGTATCCTACCTCAATTGATTGGAGCGGCGACTGCTCGTGCAACTTAGGACAAACTTGTTGCTGCATATGCTTGATTTCACGTATCAGGACACTTTATCCAATACTAAGTGCCAACGATCGTTAGTTAGTAATATAACCCAACTAAGTGAGTTGGGGTCGAATCCCACAGGGAGTGGTACATATTTGAGAATCAATAGAAAAGCATGAATATGTTCAAGTCAATCATAGGTAAAAACATTTACGAATAAAAGCATGGTTCAAGTTTGGGGTGACACAAGTGTCAAATAACAGAGGGGTTTTGATTGTAATTATCAACTACAACAACAAATAACACGAAAATAGCAAGTATAGAGACGGGTTCTTGGGATGTGATTGGATTATGGGCTAAGGTAGACAAATGGGTAATTGCAATTAGTAGTGAATAGCTGTAAATAAGTGAATAAGCTAGACTTTAATGAGGATAAAATTTTTCTCGAACAATTTACCCTGAATCAAATTGGTTTCTCTAGAACACCAATAAGCAACAATTAAGAATAGCCTACGCTTTAGTCCATTCACTCTCTCGAGCTGAATGTGTGGAAAGGGGTTTAGGATTCACTCTGTCGAGCTGAATCCATGACAACCCAATACCACAGACCATCAAATCAGTAATCTTGGTTTTAAAACCTCTCTCTCGAGCAAGCCAAAAACACAAAGGTAGAGTTGCATTTGCAACTACAACCCTTTAGATTAAGCCACAATTACTGAATGAAATCACTTTTAAACAACATTTACACTATCAATTAACAATACCCAGCAGCTAAATCAACCCATAATTACACCCCAAGAATTGGGGTTTTAGCTAGACATCATAAAAAGATAGAAATCGTTACCAAATTGTGATTCCATCAACTGTGTAAGATTAATTTCGTCTTTACAAAGGTCTAAGATGAAGAATCTTCAATACCCACTTCCATTTCTCAGAAATGGAAATCTTCAAATCTTCAAAGCTAAGAAAATATTGTCTCCAAAACTCAGTTCTAAGCTCTCTAACTTGAAAACTAAAAAATAATGAAATTTAGACAAAAATCTGATACAAATGAAAACTGATACTAAACTAAGAATTTAAAAATGTATTTATAGTCGCCAAAAAAAATGTGCTGCGAAGGACCATTCGGCGTAATAAGTCGGGATTGTCGATCCACTCGGCGATTCGCCCTTTGGTCAATTCCATCGCTTTTTTGCTTTGGCCTTCAGCATCTTCAAGTTCTGTAACTTTGGGCTATCTAGCACTACATCGCGAAACCGTTCGGCGACTCGCCAACTGCACCTTTCTATCGCCGACTTGATTTTCTCCTTCATGGCTTGGCGCACTGGAACTTTAGACGAGATCATGGCCATTCGACGATTCGCCCAATGGGTTAAGCGATCATCAGGCCTTCATTTCTTCGTTCTTTCAGCTGCCTTGTTCCTTTTTGCTCATTAGTGTCCATGCTTTGTTCTTCAATCCAAATACCTGAAAATCAAGGTTTTACATCAGTTATTGGCACAAAATATGCATTTGAGGACACTAAATCTATTAAAATAAAGCCCTAAATGAGTCCAAATCGTGGACTCATCAACACCCCCAACTTAAAGTTTTGCTTGTCCTCAAGTAAAACTCAAGTTCGGCAGTTCAAAAAGGATGTCTCAAACAGTGCTACACAAGACTCAATCATGAATGCACACAAAAAGACTCAACTTACTCATGCAAGGATCAATTGTGCACCCAAAGATTCAAGTTGTGACTCACCATTATCAAAGACTCTCAAGTTCACAATACTTTCTTCAAATGCAAGTTCAAGCTCAACAAAGGTACTCAAATACCTCACACAAAGAATGATTTCATATTCACACACAAAGCTTCACAATTTAAAGCTCCGAAATCAAATGCAACGCTCACACTCACAAAGATGAACATAATGCATGATTTCACCCATAGGTTTGCCCTTATTTTCCAATCAACAATTGTTTCAGCTCACTCAAGATCAAAAAGGTCTTTTCAAGGCTTGTAACGGGGCTGAGTGTAAATGTATGGTCATTTAGACTCAATGGCTGCAATCCTTATGAAATGTGGTGTGAACAACACTTTCTTTCCTTTTCTTCATCATTTTCATTCGTGCTCACAAGTCACCCCATTATTCACTTTTCATGGATTGTTGGAAACCCTATTTTCTTTGCACTTTCACAACTTTATTCCACAACTTTTTCATTCTTTTCTTCTTTTTCTCTTTTTTTTTTTATATGGAGGGGTTCCATTTTTCTCAAAACTATGGGTCAAAGGGGACTTTCTTGCACTTCTTGATTTACCTTCTCTTTTCACCACACCCCCAACTTAGGCTTTTGGCCTAAGTTGGCTATTCACACAAACCACAAATCATGAGGATTATGAATAATGGATCAAGAAAGGTCACAATTTCATCAAGTTTCTTCCAAGAAAAGGGTTAAGGCTCAAAGGGGGCTCAAGCGAGGTTCACACACTCACAAGGTAGGCCACAAAACGAGGTATAATGTCAAATTGTTTCATACTCTTCAAAGTTGCCTAAGATCATATCAAGAGATTGCATCACTTAGTCAACCGGACCAACGGGGCATATTTTAGGTGTCATCACAAATGGTTCACGGTAAGCTCATCATACAAGGCATTGACACCAACGTCAAACAAGACTCCACACGTTCGCTAGTGTACAATGTTCATCACAAGAGACTCAATTCGAAACTTGGCTAGTCACAACGAGATGAAAAAAGCTCACATATTGTCTATGCAACTTCATTTGGCCTCATCGCAGCCGCACATTTATTTTTGTTCGATTATGAGCACTATTCAAGTCATCGGTATTGATCACGACCGATACTCAAATTTTCAAGAGAACAACCACATTTTAAAGACAAATAAGGGGCGGCAAAAAAATCATTTGCAATTAAAAACAAGGAGCCACAAGCTCAATTATCCACAAAAATAGTATAAAACACAATTATAGCTCAAAAACCCAATATATAAACAAAACATAATCACAAAAGGTCACAAAAGGTGGGCCTCACCTCACCACAAATAAGAACATTTGTCCTCAAATGCAACCAAAAATATCCAAAAGTCAAAACAAAGTAAGACAGAGAGGGAGGTAAAGAAGGATCCTGTCTAAACAGTCGCTCAATCTGTTTGGGCATCAGTGCCCGGTGTATCACTCTGAACTTGGGCATCAGTGCCCGGAGTCACTTCAGAAGGACCAACTCTAGGGGACCTACTCATAGATGTCTCTGTCAGCGATGTCTGGATCACCGACTACACAATCGTCTCCTCAAGATCCGGCAAGTCTCTATATATGCTCTCCTCCCTGATCTCTATCAGCTCCTCGCCGGTCTTTGCCTCCGACTCCTCAACTACTGCATCATCCCTATGCACATCTCCGGTGGTAGACGGAGGAATCTCTGAAGTCTCAAGAGCATCCAAATCATCTGTAGCCTCCAGTAAAGAAGTGAAGTCAGTAGACTTTATATGGTCTATGTCCTTTCTAAAATCTGCTACTTCGGCTTTCAAAGCCATCATCTCGGAGGTCTCCCCCTGCTTGCTCTCACAAGCCTCAACTCTCATGGTGAAAGCTGTGTTAATAGAAGTCTGGAGGGGTCAGTGCAACAATGATGGCACTTTCGATCATCCATGGGATGGATCTCTCAAGTATGGTCGCCCTCACGTCAGATGGGCCAGGTGCCCCATCTTCAGGATCATCGCCTGAGTGATCCTGGTGGGCTGGGCAGAGAAAGAGGTACCTGGGATCTTTGAAGAAGAGGAATGACCAGAAGTACCTAAAGGCCCGGAGATCGGAGTAGGAAAATATGCCTCTGCAGGTATCAAATCGACGTCCACCTCTAGGGATATATCCACCGAAGCTGCCCTCCTCCTGTCAGCCTCCTCTCGAGTGTACTGAGCCTCAATACGCCGGATGTCAGTGGAGAAAGACGGGGTAACCTTAATATCTCTCGTATCGTCCCAGGGAACTCCAGCACGCCGACACAACTCCGTGATCAGGACTGGGAATGGTAAGGAGGTCTGTCTCTGCTTGGCCCTCATGGACATCTTCTGCTCAATGATAAGTCCCAAGTTGAGCCGCTTCTTTCCTAAGATAGACCCTAAACAAGCTGCCTTCGTATGTCAGAGGATGGATTCGTTCTGTGAAGGCATGATGGAACTGCTGATGAATCTGAACCAATACCGAGCATCTACATTCAAATCCTTCTTCTCGATCTGGACTCCCACCTCTATCCATCTCGGAATGACGTCAGAGAGAAAGGGAGCAAGCCAACCCTTCAAGTCATCTAGGGATTGAGTTGTAGCCAAGCCCTTATACTCATGATCGAACCCCGTGACTCTCTCAAGGACAACGTTTATGATATCACTTGAGTACCTAACTTCCACACCTCGGACCATGACCGACTTAACAGGTCTGAACTCGTCGGCCTTCTTCTTACTCTTTGGCACAAAGGCACCATATGCGTCAAAGAATTTTTGGACCCATGAAGGAACATAGGGGCCTCGGGGTCTGGTGAAAATCTGAAACTTGTGACATTGTAGTATCTCCTTCACACTGGAGTATTTACCCTCTAGCCCCTCTGTCGATAGCAACTTCTCCTCTAGGATGGTTCGCAATCCATCACTTTTTAACCTGTTTAGAAGCATGGGGGAGGGACGACTGGTGGCACAGGAGCCACAGGACGTGCCGGAGCTGGCACTGAGTTAGGGCGAGATCTAGCCCAGAGCTCAGCCTGCTGGGACTGTAAAGGCTGGTCGTCCTTAGGCTCAGATAAAGCAGTCTAGGAGCCAGTAGTCACCCTGTCATCTATGGGCCTCTTGCCCTTGCCTTTGTCTCCCGGTGAAAGCTCTTGTCTTCCTCTCTTTGGAGGATTTGATTCCCCTTCATTGATTGTGATACCCCGTGCTCTTTTCCGAGGTGGCATGTCGATGTTGGTCCTTACCATGTCTGCAAAAACATCAAGAAAAAGTGAGAAACACTTCAACTAAAATCACAGAAAAACAGATGCAGACAGACTCGTCGAACAGGTCGGCGAGTCACTGAATCGCTTTGGCGAGCTAGATCGGGATCGCCGAAAGGATTGGCTCAAAATTCTCAAAAATAAATTTGGCATGACGGCGATGAGAAGGCCTTTTGGCGAATCACCAACAACATTCGGCGAGCAAAGGTTAGCCCGCTGAAAGTTACACTGAAAAAAGGGTTCAGGGATGCAGACAATGAGCGATCAAAACGGACTTTCGGTGAGTCACCGAGTGCTTTCGGCAACCTTAGGCTTCTTGCCAAAAGTTACAGAACCCAACTACTTATTTAGCATGAAATTAAAGGCGAGATGGGGAACTTCAGCGAGCTTGACCCAGCTCGCCAAACGACCCAACATGCCTACTTTTAACCCAACTTCTCAAATTCAACCCCGCAACCCCCGAAAACAAAATCAAAGTATGAACTCATTAAATTAAAGAAAGACCCATTACCCCAGGATACTCATATTTCTCCCGATTTTGCCAAATTTGGCCATTTGACGACTTTTGCCCTTAAGAATGACGTCACCCGCTCTATCATTGGGAAAATTACGTCATTTGGCACAACTAAGGGTTACTTAGACTTCACCTGACTAGACCCAACAACATGCAAGCACAACCCCACAAATTCTAACCAATTTGAAGGCATAAAAATTATGGGAAAAAATTCAACATTATAGGCATTACGGGCAAGAATATCGAATTAAAACAGGTACACACAACAACAATTAAGATTAGAGAGGCCCAACACACATCACTAAGATAAGATCATTGCAAATGAGTACAAATTACTAAGAATAAATCTCAGGGTTCGGAAAACCAACCTTAGATGCCGATTAAAACGATATTGAAATGCTAGGCGGCAATGTAATCCACTCCGAACACAATTCCAACGACTAAAACACAGTAGAAATGCAAAACTATAGAAACTAAAGCGCGGGTGTGAGTTTGGGAAGATTAAAAGTGAGGGAAAGTGAAAGAGTTGGAAGTTTAAACCTTTGGCCTTTTAAAAACAGTCCAGTTCTCGCTCATTCGGCGACATTAGTCATGCTTGCCGACCCACTCGACGACATGCAAAGTAGGCACTTACCTCGCCGAGTTTTACAGGACCTTCAGTTAATGTTGGGGTCCAAACGGCGGACTAGATCGCGATCGTCGACCTGGTCGGTGATTCGCCAAGTTGCTCCTAGGATCGCCGAGTTTTACAGACTCTAATTTAAAATTGTCTTGAGTTCAACGGCGGGCCAAATTGGGCTCTCCGACCTTTTTGGCGATGCGCTGACTGAACTTTTAGCTCACCAATCTTTGCCTTTCTAACACTTTCTGCACTTCAACCTACACAATCAACACACTATTATTTCTAAAACAAAAATAATGCGATAAACACTTAGGTTGCCTCTCAAGAAGCGCCTTAGTTAACGGCGTGGCACGACTTCCCCACTCAATCTTGATTTGTGGGGTAGAGACGAGATAACACATGACCCATTTGGGTCTCCAACAGCTGAACAGATATGGAATGGGAAGCAGTCATCTGATTCAACAGTGAAATATTCTCTTTTATCTCATTCAACACTTTATCATGTTCTTCGACTTTGTGAAGAATGAGTAAGAGTATCTCTTCTATTTGTCCACCCTCGTATACCTTGGGCTTTATACGCTCATGAGGGGGAGTATACCGGTCTTTCATTTTGTCTGGTGCTTCTAATTCCATGATCTCTTTGGCCACTAGATCCAGCTGAGTCAAAAGTGTGGCCAAAATCTGGTCCTTCTGAGTCTCCTTGTTGGTCTTGGCTATGTGATCAAAGAGCTGGACTGCTATTGCATAGGGCAGTCATGAGAGACCTCTCAAAGACATTTGGTCAGCAACTCTTCTGTTTTTCGGACCAAGACCTCTATAGAAGCAGTCAAGTAGAATGTTATATGAGATTCCATGAGTTGGACACTGCAGCAATTGTGACTTAAATCTCAGCCACAACTCACAAATTGACTCACCCTTCATTTGTCTGAAACTTAGGATGTTATCCCTAAGAATCATCATTCTCAGAGGGGAGAGGTCCATTTGGTCACCATTGCTACAAGACATGCTCCTTTATGCTGTTCTAAATAACTACACACAAACCAAAACTAAAAATAAGGTAAGTTCAACTATAATTAACAAGAACAAAAAATCCAACTTAACTAAAAATTCTCAAGTAACACCACTCTCGGCAGCGGCGCCATGTTTGATTTCACGTATTAGGACACTTCATCCATTACTAAGTGCCAACGATCGTTAGTCAGCAATATAAACCAACTAAGTGAGTTGATGTTGAATCCCACAGGGAGTGGTACGTATTTGAGAATCAATAGAAAAGCATGAATATGTTCAAGTCAATCATAGGTAAAAACATTTATGAATAAAAGAATGGTTAAAGTTTGGGGTGACACAAGTGTCAAATAACAGGGGGGTTTTGATTGTAATTATCAACTACAATAACAAATAACAAATGGGTGATTGCAATTAATAGTGAATAGTTGTAAATTAGTGAATAAGCTAGACTTTAGTGGGGATAAACTTTTTCTCGAACAATTTACCCTGAATCAAATTGGTTTCTCTAGAACACCAATAAGCAACAATTAAGAATAGCCTACGCTTTAGTCCATTCACTCTCTCGAGCTAAATGTGTGGAAAATGGTTTAGGATTCACTCTCTCGAGCTGAATCCATGACAACCCAATACCCACAGACCATTAAATCAGTAATCTTGGTTTTAAAACCTCTTTCTCGATCAAGCCAAAAACACGAAGGTAGAGTTCCATTTGCAACTACAACCCTTTAGATTAAGCCACAATTACTGAATGAAATCACTTTTAAACAACATTTACACTATCAATTAACAATACCCAGCAGCTAAATCAACCTATAATAACATAATCACACCCTAAGAATTAGGTTTTAGCTAGACATCATAAAAAGATAGAAATCGTTACCAAATTGTGTTTCCATCAACTGGGTAAGATTAATTTCGTCTTTACAAAGGTCTAAGATGAAGAATCTTCAACACCCACTTTCAATTTCTCAGAAATGGAAATCTTCAAATCTAAGAAAATATTATCTCCAAAACTCAGTTCTAAGCTCTCTAACTTGAAAACTGAATAATAATGAAATTTATACAAAAATCTGATACAAATGAAAACTGATACTAAACTAAGAATTTAAAAATGTATTTATAGTCGCCAAAAAAAATGTGCTGCGAAGGACCATTCGGCGCAATAAGTCGAGATCGCCGATCCACTCGGCGATCCGCAATTCCATTGCCTTTTTGCTTGGCCTTCGGCATCTTCAAGTTCTGTAACTTTGAGCGATCTAGCACTGCATCGCAGAACCGTTCGGCGACTCGCCGACTGCACCTTCCTATCGCCGAATTGATATTTTCCTTCATGGCTTGGCGCACTGGAACTTTAGGCGAGACCATGGACATTCAGCGACTCGCCCAATGGGTTAGGCGATCATCAGACCTTTTTTTCTTCGTTTTGTCAGCTGCCTTGTTCCTTTTTGCCCATTAGTATCCATGCTTTGTTCCTCAATCCAAATACCTAAAAATTAAGGATTTATAGCAGTTATTGGCACAAAATGTGCATTTAAGGACACTAAATCTATTAAAATAAAGCCCTAAATGAGTCCAAATCGTGGACTCATTAATGCTTCAGGATCAAGGTCTTACATTCGTGAACTCAAATCGCAGTTGCATAGTCTACGTCGTGACAATGCCAATATTGAATCATATGTACAAAATGCAAAGGGAATAAAAGATAAGTTGGTTGCACTGCAGCATCCAATTCCCAATGATGATTGGGTAGAATTTGTTCTTGCTGGACTAGGACCTTCATATCGTCCTTTTACGAGGTCACTTGAATCGTGTTAATAGGAGATTACTTTTGATGCATTGTATGAACTCTTGTTGAATGAAGAACGACAACTGAAAAGTGATGAAGCCCTTACTGTCATTGCCCCTACTACACATTATACTTAGAGTTCTTTTTATACTACTCGTGGACGTGGTAGAGGCCGAGGTCGTGGGCGCTCCTCAAATCAAGGATTCCAACCATCTCAAAATTGTGGGTTTCATAACTCGGCTCAAATCAATTCTACTACATCTCAAGCTTCAGATATGTCTGGAATCATTTGTCATAACTGTGAAGGTAAATGTCATATTGCACGTCTGTATCCATCTCCAGTGGCAATAAAGTTTCTGGACACCCTGTTTCTAATTTAGCAAGAACTCCGTCTCCACAAAATTGGTTAATGGATAGTGGCATCACACATCATCTTACTGTTGATCTTGATAACTTGGGTATTCATTCTGAATATCAAGGTCCTGAGGAAGTTACTATAGGTAATGGTTTCAAATTTCCTATTTCTCACATTGGTAAAAGTTCAGTTGTTATTTCTTGAAAAAAAATTAATCTCAATGACATCCTACATGTTCCAACCGTTGCTCAAAATTTATTGTCTATTAGTTCTTTTGCTAAGTCTAACCAAGTTTCAATTGAATTCTTTCCTTATCATTTTTTGATTAAGGACTTGGCGATGAGGGACATACTGCACAAAGGCCCGAGTGAATAAGTATTGTATTCTCTTTCTGTGTTGAAGTCATCTGCACTTGCTTCATATGCTGCATCCTTGGAGGTTTAATATGCTCATTTGGCTCATACATCCTTTCCTACTATTCTTCAAACATTGTCGTCTAGCGTCATTTTCCCTTCTTCTAAGTCTTCTAGTTTATGTTCTACATGTGCTGTTAGTAAAAGTCATAAAGTTCCTTTTCGTTAGTCTAGTTTTCAAGCCTCCGGCCTTTAGATTTAGTTTGTTCAGATGTTTGGGGTCCTGCTCCAGTTGTTTCTAATGAAGGGTATCAATATTCTGTGATTTTCTTTGATCACTTTAGATAACATACATGGATTTATTTCCTTTGTTCTAAATCTGAAGTCCTTTCAATATTTAGGCAATTTCGTACAATTGTTGAAAAGTATTTTGGTCGTCCTATTAAAAGTTTTCAAGCAGATTGGGGAGGAGAATATCAAGCATTGACAAATTATTTGAGAGATAATGGAATTGTGCAGCGTTCCTTTTGTCCATATACCCCTGAAAAAAATGGTTGTGCCGAAAGAAAACACAGGCATATTATTGAAACTGGTCGAGCATTGCTTCATCATGCTAATGTCCCACATAAATTTTAGACAAATGTATTTGATATTGTTCTGTATACAATAAATCGTTTACCAACCCCACGCTTAAAAAATAAAACCCCATTTCACGTGTTATTTACCACCGATCTAGATTAGTCTTTGTTGCGTGTTTTTGGTTGCCTTTGTTTTCCATGGCTTCATCCTTATATACAAAGGATAAATTATCTCCTCGTTCTAAACCATGTGCATTTTTAGGCTATAGTAAGTTACACAAAGGTTATTAATGTTTTGATCTTGTTTCCTCAAAATTTTATGTCTCTTGTCATGTCATTTTTTATGAAAATGTTTTTTCCTTTTGTTTCACAGGATGTTGTGGTGCCTCCATCTATAACCAATACTATGTCAGAACCTCTCAATGTTACATTGCCATTCCAGACTTGTGTTTCTCCTTCAAGAATTCCACCAACCATGCCATAACCTTCACTACCGATTCCCCCATCGAATCAGCCTTCACCCTTTCCATACGTAGAATCCTTGACAAATCACATATCCCCATCATTTTTTGCTCCTATTGCTGGACACACATCTGCTACTGATCCGCCTTCACACGATGGAGTTTCTCATGGTGTAGATTTACCTTCACTAAGTGTAGTTGCAGAAAATCCTCACTCTTCTAATAAAAGTCACTTTGCTGATTTTAGAAACACTTCAGCTACTGGTATGGTCCGTCCAACAGCCTCTCCTTTGCAAAAGATGGCAACACGAACACAAAATAGGCTCTTTGAAGCCAAAAAAACCATTCCCGATGTCTACTACGACACCAACATCAGCCATAGTAGAACCTTCTTTCCATTCACAGGCTATTAAGGATATTCATTGGTGTCACGCCATGTCAGAGGAGCTTAATGCACTCATTCAAAGTGGTACTTGGGAACTAGTTCCACCATCATCGTCTCAAAATATTATTGGTTGTAAATGGGTGTTCAAGATGAAGTTAAAGTCAGATGGTTCATTGAATTGCTATAAAGCAATACTTGTGGCTAACAGATAACATCAACGACCAGATCTCGATTTTGCTGATACATTTACTCCAGTGGTTTAGTTGGCTACCATAAGATTAATGCTATCCTTGGATGTGTCTTATCAGTGGCACATCATTCAGCTAGATTTCTCCAATGCATTTTTTCATGGGAAGCTAGATGAGATTGTACACATGTCTCAACCTCCTTGGTTTGTTGATCCTACTTTTCCAGATCATTTTTGTTTACTTAAACAATCTCTCCATGGTCTCAAACAAGCTCCACGTATGTGGATCAAATTCTTAGCTAATGTACTTTTCTCACTAGGATTTGTGGGATCCAAAACTGATTGTTCTTTGTTCTATCTTTGGAGCGCCAATGTTAAGCTGTTTTGTTTAGTCTATGTTGACGACATTCTAGTTGTAGGCTCTAATTCTGGTCATATTGATGCTCTTATTGCCAAATTGAAAACACATTTTGTTGTTAGAGACTTGGGAAAATTGTCCTATTTCTTGGGCATTCAAGACAACTGAAACCTGAAGGATTGTGATACGAATGCTCCTTTAAAGACTTACTCCAGAAGAAAATATAGGCGAGCAACATATAGAGGTAATCTATCTTAGTTTATGTGTCTTAGTTTCTTGGTTTTAAGTAGGATAAAATATATAAGCAGTAATTATCTATAGTAGTTATAAAGTAGAGTTATGACCAGCAGGCAATAGCCAGTTATTTACAGCAGTAACTGTTTCGATCTATATCTATTAGGAGTTATCTTATGTTTACTATAAATATTTGTATTTTAGAAGAATTCTAGGAAGGAAATATATTATTATTATCTTTATATCTGGAGATTTGTCCACTCCATACGGACATTGTCATTGGTTAATGTAGTGTTTAAGATTCTTGCACTTTATTTAACCAATAAAGATTTATTTTTATTTCGCTTCATCCTAGTTTCTATCATTTTGTATCAGAGCAGACCGATCCAATATGGTCAATACCAGATCTTATACTTCGCAATCACAAGAAGACGTTCCCAATGTTGAATCCCTTGCGCAACAACTATCTGTTATCGCATCAAAATTAAACACAATTGACTCATTGGTAGCAGATGTTGCTTCACTAAAAGCCCAGAACAGTAAGACCTAATAATAGGAAACCATTCATCGAAATCGTAACAGAGGAAAAAGTGAAAATGTTTGACAAGAAGAAGAAGAAGACATCGATAATATAGGCCATACATGAAGATGGATTTTCCTTGATTTGAAGGACTCCGATCCTAGGGGTTGGATTTTGAAGGGAGAAAAATATTTGTGCTACTACCAAACTCCAGATGAACAAAAAGTTGACATTGCTGCTATGTATTCTGAAGGTGATGCGCTTGATCTCTCTTGGATTAATTGTGAACGAATTTTGCTCTATTAGGAAGAACTTGTTAAAGAATTGCAAGAAAATTATGGGCCTGTAGAGTTTCAAAATCCAGACAAGCATTGATGTTCGACGTAATCAACTGACACTATTTCGGTTCAAGTGCCAAACGATCGCGTGTAGTGATAGAACCCAACCAAGGGTTGGGATCGTTCCCACAATGAGTGGTTTTGAGAATTAGTAGAAAAATAAAATCATGTTCTAACTAGTCGTAGCTAAAGATATTAAAGATTAAAAACATTGTAAATTAAAGGGGGGGACACAAAAGTGTCAAATATCAATTTGGGGTTTTGCCACAAGTATAGTAAAAACAACAGAAATAACAAGAAAATCAAGTATGTGGAAGAGTTCTTGGGGTGTGACCGCAATACAAGTTGAGATAAATAGTTGGGTACATGCTCTCAATAAGAAATTTGCAAGATAATAGTGACTAGGTTAAGCTTTAGATGGAAATAAGTTCCCTCTCGGGAAACTTACCCCGTTTCAAATGTGTTCCTCTCGGACACCCATTTGCCGCATGAAGACCAGCCTACGCCTTACCCCACTCTTTCTCTCGAGCTGAGTGTTAGGATATGGGACTAGGGCTCACCCTCTTGGGCTGAACCTCATGTCGACCCACTCCTTAGACCATCAGTCTAGTGGTCTTGGTTTCGCGACCTCCCTCTCGGGCAAGCCAAAAACAGATGGATGGCTTTGTATTTGCAACTACAAACCCATTAAATCAAACCAAACCACTAGGTGAAATCACCATTAAAATATATCTAACCTATCAGCAAGCAAGACCCAACAATAATATCAACACATATTTGCTAAATCATACCTCAAGAATGAGAGTTTTTAGCCACACATCAAGAAATTAAAAAATACACCTAAAATGATAGTGAAATCAAATGGGTATAAGAAATTAAACCTTGATTTAAGCAAAAGAAGATGAATAGAGAAGACCCACTTCCAACTTGGGGAAAATAAACTCCTTTCTTCAAGTCCCCCAAAATCCCTCTCCAAACTTGAGAGTAAAATAAAAAGTACTGAAATTATATTGTTCTATTACTAAAGTCTGATACTATATAAAAAACTTCTTAAGTTATATCTCTCAATGAGTATTTATAATTTTTTCAAAAATCTGTGCTGCGGCGGATCATTCGGCGACATTAGTCGGAATCGCCGATTAACTTGGCAATTCGCCCTTTGGTGTAGTTCATCGTTGTCTTGCACTATCCTTCAGCATCGTCATGTTGTGGGTCATTGGGCGACATAGTACTGCTTCGTGGAACTCCTCGGCGATGCGCCGACTGCTCTTTTTTTCTGCCAACTTGATCCTCTCCTTCAGGGATCTGCACACTGGAATGAAAGGCGAAGTGAGACGCTTCGGCGATTCGCCAAGTGGACTCAGCGATCCTCAGTCCTTCATTTTCTCGTTCTTTTCAGCCTTTTCGTTCATTTTTGCGAAGTAGTGTCCATGCTTTCCTTCGATCTTCAAATACCTGAAAATTAAGGGTTTTCATCAGATATTGAGATAAAATAGGCATTTGAGGACACAATTTCTATTAAAATACAACCCTAAATGAGTCCAATTTGTGGACTCATCAACACCCATAGCTTAAACTTTTGCTTGTCCTTAAGCAAACTGAAGTTCAGCTGTTCAAACAGAGTGTCTCAAATAATGCTACATAAGACTCAATCATGAATGTACACAACAAGACTTCAAACTACTTATGCGAAGATTCAATTGTGAACTCAAAGATTTAAGTTGTGACACACCATTACCAAAGATTCTCATGTTCACAATACTTTCTACTAATGTAAGTTCAAGCTCAACGAAAGTATCTAAATGCCCTCACACAAAGAATGGTTCCATGTTCACACACATAAGCTAATCAATTTAAGATCAGGAATCAGATGCAACGCTCACACTCAAAAAGAGGAACCCAATGCATGTTTTCACCCATAGGTTTGCCCTTATTTTCCAATCGACTTTCGGTTTGGCTTACTCAAGATCAAAAAGGTCTTTTCAAGGCTTGTAATGGGGCTGAGTGCATAGGTATGGTCATTTAGGTTCAGTGCCTTATTCATCCTCATAAGATGTGGTGTTCTCAAAACGTCCTTTTCCTTTCCCTTGTCACTTTTTCTTCCAGTGCTTCTAAGTCATCCTTTCATTCATTCTCCATGTATTACTTGGAAACCCAATTCCTTTTGCACTTTTATTCCAAATTTTTTTTCCGGAGGGTTTCCATTTTGTTTGGCAATACCATGGGTTAGAGAGACTTTTTTCTTGCACTTCTTGACTGCTCCTTTTCCTTTTCACCACACCCCCAACTTAGGCTTTTGGCCTAAGTTGGCTATTCATTAAACCACAACTCAAGAGGATTATAGGTAGTGGGTCAAGCAAGGTCTAGGGTTCATCAAGTTTCTTCCAAAGAAGGGTAAGGCCCAAGGGGTGTTCAAAAGAGTTTCACACGCTCACGGGTAGGCAACAAAAGAGGTATATGTCAAATTTAGCTCACACTCTTTAAAGTTGCCTAAGATCATATCAAGAGGACACCTTTCTAAATCAATCAGACTAACATGACAAATTCTGGGTTTATTCATGTATGGTTCAAAGTAAGCTAATTACACAAAGCATCGATACTCAAGTCAAACAAGACTACACACTTTCGCTAATGTGCAATGGTCATTACAAGAGAATCAATTCGATAAATGGATAATCACAACAAGATGCAAAGAGTTCACATATTGTCTATGTAACTTCATTTGGTCTCGTCGTAGCCGTGCATTCATGTTCGTTCAATTGAGAGCACTATTCAAGTCATCAGTATTGATCGGAACTGAGACTTAATTTTTTGCAAAAGAACAACTACTTTCAGCACACGAGAGGTGGCAAAAAATTTTGGAAAATTTTAAAATTTTCCGGAGGGGTCAAAATCATTTTTATAATTTAAAACCAAAAGAACCCATGAGCTCAAGCATCCACAAAAAGCATTAATTAACACAATGAACAACAAACAACCCAAATATACACAAAACACGAATCATAAATAGCACACAAAAGGTGAGCCTCACCCCATCACAAATAAAAGCAATTTGTCCTCAAATGCAATTAACACAGAATCCAAAAGGTAGAATAAAGAAAAATAGAGAGGGATTTAAAGAGGGGTCATGTCTATGCAGTCTCTCGCCCTGTCGGAGTCTTAGTAACTGGTGTGGCAGTTTGTGCCTGGGCATCAGTGCCCGGAGTAGCCTCAGACGAGATAGCAGTGCCTGATCCACTAAGAGCTGCTGTGGACGTCTCAGTCGACGATGTCTGGATCATCGGCTGCACAACTGCTCCTATAAGATCTGGCAAGTCTCTGAATATGCCCTCCTCTCTGCTCTCCTATGTCTCCTCAGCATTCACAGATATCAACTCATCATCAGTCTCTACATCTGTTTCTGCATGCTCTGCATCGTCCCTCTGTACATCTCCGGTAGTAGCCGAAGGAATCCCTGAGATCTCAGGGGCATCCATGTCATCTGCTCTCTGCATTAGTATAGTGAAATTGGTGGCCTTCAAATAGGCTACATCCTTCTTCAACTCTGTTATTTCAGCTTTTAATGTTGAAACCTCGGGTGTCTCCCCCTGTTTGTTCTTGCAAGCAGTGACTCTGGCAGTCAGATCATTAATCGTGGTCCTAAGAGGGGTTAATGCAGTCAAGATGGCACTGTCAATCATCCCTTGCATGGGATGGATCTCTCCAATCACGTCTCCCTCACATCCGCTAAGTAGGCTAGCCTCCCCATCTTCAGGATCATGTCATGAGTGACCCTGGTAGGTTGAGAGGAAGAAGAGGCACTTGGGGTCTAAGAAGAAGGGGCGGGTATACCTGAAGATTTCGAGGCCGGAGTAGACGAAAGTTCTGCTGCTGTTAATGAGTCAACATCGACCTCTGGAGAAGTATTTGCTAGAGCTGCTCTCCTCCCATCAGCCTACTCTCGTGTGAACTCGGCCTCTATACGCCGGATATCGGTGGAGGAAGATGGGGTGACCTCTATATCTCTTACAGGATCCCGGGGTACTCCGGCACGCCGACATAACTCAGTGATCAGAACAGGAAAAGGCAGAGACGTCTGTGTTTGTTTGGCCCTTATAGCTATTTCCTGCGAAACCAGCAGTCCCAGGTCAATCCTTCTCCTGGCCATGATAGAACCAAGGTAGGCCGCCTTAGGATGACGCATGATGGACTCGTTCTGTGATGGCATGATAGTGCTGTTGATGAAGCCAAACTAGTACCGGGAGGTGATGTTCATATCCCTCTTCTCAATAGAAGCTCCTGCATCCATCCACCTCGGGGTGATGTCAGAAATCATCGGAGCTAACCAAACTTCCAAGTCATCCAGGGACGGAACAATAGGCAAACCCTGGTTGAGCAGTACCGAGTGCAGCGGTCGACCTAATACAACATTAATATGCTCGCTGTAACACTCCACCTCCTTGCCTCTGACCATAGCCGACTTCACCGGTCAGAATTCACTAACCTTTTTCTTATTTTTTGGGACAAACTCCCCATAGGCTAAGTAGAATTCCCGAACCCAGGAAGGGATGTAAGGGCCCCATGGTCTAGTGAACTACTCGAACTCATGATACCTGAGTGTGTTAAGCACCTCAATATTCTTACCTTCCAAACCCTCCACAGATAGTAACTTTTCTTCCAGAACGGTTCGTAAACCATTGCCTTTCAGTCTGTTCAGCAATCTGGGTGGAGGTGGAGCAAGGCCACTGAAGGTGGTGCCGGAGCTGGCACTGATTCAGTAGTAGGAGGAGTTACGGCTGATGGAACTCTGGTGGGTGTGGATTGATGTCTATCTCTGAGCCTATTCTGTCGGTGAATCAAGGTTGTTCGTCATTCGGCTCAGAGAAATCTGGCTCAATAGCTGACCCTTTTCTAGCGATATGCTTCTTTCGTTTGACTTTATCTCTCGGTGGGAGATCTTGCTTTCTTTCCTGTGAAGGACATGATCTTCCTTCATTTATCGTAATTCCCTTTGCCTTTTTCTGAGGTGGCTCATTTTGGTTTGTGCGTACCATATCTTCGATGTTGATCAATTTGCTTTCTTTTTGAAATGCTAAGCAAAGAAATCCAACTTCAAGTACTAATCACCGACTAAAATACTAATTTAAGGTAAAAATCTAAGAAAAAGTACCTTTGGTGTGATTTTGAGGAGTTTAAAACGAGGGAAAGTGAGAGATTAAAAAAATTGACCTTTGGCCTTTATATAACCGTTCAGTTCTCGGCCATTCGGCGACGTTAGTCTTGTCGCCGATCAACTCAGCGACGCGCCGAACGCATACTCATCTCACCGAGTTTTACAAGACATCCCTTATTTTGGGGCCACAATGATGGATTAAATCGGAATCGTTGATAGGTTCAGCGATTCGCCAACTGGATTCTCGGCTCGCCAACTTGCACTTTTCAACACCTTTCTCACTTTAACCTACAAAACCAACACACTATTATTCTAACATAGTAATTAAAAGCAGTAAAATCTTAGATTACCTCCCAAGAAGCGCCTTATTTTACGTCGTGGAACGACACAAATCTTGTTTCATTCTCCGTTATTGGGGTTAGACCTAGTGTCACTAGGTAACCCCAATATGTCACTTGGGTGGAGATGAGGCACTGCAAAACTCAGGAGTGACCTGATTAGCTGGATTGATCTAGAGTGAGATCCGATCATTTGATCTAACACTTCGATATTCTCCTTCATTTCTTCCAACACCCAATCTTGATCGGTGATATTTTGGAGAATGATTTGAAGTGTGTCCTCGACACGATTTTTCTCCCCATCTCTAGACTTCCTCCTCTCATGAAGGGGTATATACCTCCCTTTGCTATTGCATTGGACATCTACCTCTGAGATTTTGGTGACCAAGTCGTTTAGCTGAGATGCCAGTGCGGTCAGCGTGAGGTCCTTTTGGACTCCTTGGCTCATTTCAACCAATTTTCCACTACTCTGCTCAGCCATGCTCATCCAAATTGACAACTCAACGAAAAACAAAACTAAAAGTAAAGTTAGTGAACTACAACTAAGAAGAACGAAAATTCTACTAATCTAAGAATTCTCAAGTAACACCACCCCCGGCAGCGGCGCCATTTTGATGTTCGACGTAATCAACTGACACTATTTCAGTTCAAGTGCCAAACGATCACGTGTAGTGATATAACCCAACCAAGGGTTGGGATCGTTCCCACAGGGAGTGATTTTGAGAATTAGTAGAAAAATAAAATCAAGTTCTAATTAGTCATAGCTAAAGATATTAACGATTAAAAACATTGTAAATTAAAGG
Organism: Solanum acaule; assembly: GCA_036250505.1. Classification (NCBI taxonomy): domain Eukaryota; kingdom Viridiplantae; phylum Streptophyta; class Magnoliopsida; order Solanales; family Solanaceae; genus Solanum; species Solanum acaule. Next base: position 9,611 of record JAJOOR010085890.1, on the reverse strand, counting down.
GGGGACACAAAAGTATCAAATATCAATTTGGGATTTTGTCACAAGTATAGTAAAAACAACAGAAATAACAAGAAAATCAAGTATGTGGAAGAGTTCTAGGGGTGTGACCGCAATACAAGTTGAGATAAATAGTTGGGTACATGCTCTCGATAAGAAATTTGCAAAATAATAGTGACTAGGCTAAGCTTTAGATAGAAATAAGTTCCCTCTCGGGAAACTTACCCCGTTTCAAATGCGTTCCTCTCGGACAACCATTTGCCGCATGAAGACCAGCCTACACCTTACCCCACTCACTCTCTCGAGCTGAGTGTTAGGATATGGGACTAGGGCTCACCCTCTCGGGCTAAACCTCATGTCGACCTACTCCTTAGGCCATCAATCTAGTGGTCTTGGTTTCGCGACCTCCATCTCGGGCAAGCCGAAAACATATGGGTGGCTTTGTATTTGCAACTACAAACCCATTAAATTAAACAAAAACCTATCAGCAAGCAAGACCCAACAATGATATCAACACATATTTGCTAAATCACACCCCAAGAATGGGGGGTTTTTAGCCACACATCAAGAAATAAAAAAATACACCTAAAATGATAGTGAAATCAAATGGGTATAAGAAATTAAACCTTGATTTAAGCAAAGGAAGATGAATAGAGAAGACCTACTTCCAACTTGGGGAAGATGAACTCCTTTCTTCAAGTCTCCCAAAAACCCTCTCCAAACTTGAGAGTAAAATAAAAAGTACTGAAATTATATTGTTCTATTACTAAAGTCTGATACTATATAAAAAAACTTCTTAAGTTATAACTCTCAACGAGTATTTATAGTTTTTTCAGAAATCTGTGTTGCGGCGGATCATTCGGCGACATTAGTCGGAATCTGCCCTTTGGTGTAGTTCATCGCTGTCTTGCACTATCCTTTGGCATCGTCATGCTGTGGGTCATTGGGTGACATAGTATTGCTTCGTGGAACTCCTCGACGATGTGTCGATTTCTCCCTTTTTCCGCTAACTTGATCCTCTCCTTCAGGGCTCAACACATTGGAATGAAAGGCGAAGTGAGACACTTCGGCGATTCGGCAAGTAGACTCGGTGATCCTCATTCCTTCATTTTCTCGTTCTTTTCAGCCTTTTCGTTCCTTTTTGCGAAGTAGTGTTCGTGCTTTCCTTTGATCTTCAAATACCCGAAACTTAAGGGTTTTCATTAGATATTGAGATAAAATAGGCATTTGAGGACACAATTTCTATTAAAATATAGCCCTAAATGAGTCCAATTTGTGGACTCATCAAGCATCTGTGTAGCATCCGCCAAACTGGTTCGATATAGGAGTATCGTCAAAAATTTGCAAAACATTCATCTAGAGTCACAGACTGGCCAGATCACTGTCTCTTAGGGGTTTTCATGAATGATCTTAAAGAAGAACTCAAATCAAATGTGAGAATTCATAATCCTAGAACTGTTTATAAAGTGATGAGCCTTATAATGGAATTTGAGAAAAATGTTTGTTCTAATCGCGAGCATAAGTCTCAATGGTCAAATTTGTCACGACCCAACACGTATCACGAACTAATCCTAATTATGTGCAAATATCTCCTCGTCCTTCTCCAAAACGTGCTTGGGAGATAGAGAAGCAGAATCGAATAGCCAAAGGACTTTGTTTTAGGTGTAATGAAAAATCTGCACCAGGTCACCGTTGCAAGACAACATCTCTCACTCTTATGGAGGCAAATGGCATCATTGAAGGTGGTGAGTCTGGATAACAAATGACAAGTGACATTATTGATGGGGATGCAGGTACAAATGACCTTGCTGAAATTTCATTCCACGCCTTTCTAGGTAACACAACGGGCACAACGAAGAAACTTCAAGGGACCTTAAATGGATGCAAGGTGAAGCTTATGATTGATAGTGGGTCATCCCACAATTTTATCTCTGAAAAAATTATTGAAGAATTACAGTTGCTTGCTCAAGTTGTGCCCTATTTTGGAGTTCAGATTGGTAATGGAGATATCATACGTTGCAACCATTAGTGTTAAAATCTTATTGTGAAATTCCCCAGATTAACTACTGATCAAGATTTTTATCCTTTCTCAGTTGGAGGAGCAGATTTGGTGCTTGGAATTAAGTGGCTTGCTTCTTTAAATACAATCCAAGCTAACTGGAATGAGATGGTTTTTTTATTTTTAATTTAAATAAGAAGCGATATAAGCTTCAAGGGGTTCCACAAGAATCAAATGCACTATTTGCTTTTCAGTATTTCTCCAAGGAGGTTGATACTTCAGGTAATTCTCTACCCATTGATATTCAAAGCTTGCTTCATAAGTTTGAATCAATATTTGAAGAACCCAATGCCCTACCACCTTTTCGTCAACACATTCATTATATCCCTTTGATTCTTAACTCAAGACTACCCAACATCCGTCCATATCGTTATCTATATTTCCAAAAATCAGACATTGAAAAACAAGTTTCTGAATTACTCCGAAAGGGTTTTATAAGGTCAAGTACCAGTCCGTTTGCTAGCCCTGTCCTTCTCATCAAGAAAAAGACAATGCATGGCGTATGTGCATTGATTATAGAGGTCTCCACCAAATCACTATTCCAGATAAGTACCTAATTCCAAATATTGATGAGCTTCTGGATGAATTGCATGGAGCAACTATATTTTCGAAGATTGTTTTGCGTTCTGGTTATCACCAGATACGTGTTGATCTAACCAACATTCATAAAACTATTTTTCGTACTCACTCTGGTCATTATGAGTTCACTGTTATGCCATTTGGTCTCAAAATGCTCCTTCGACGTTCCAATGTGCTATGAAGGATTTGTTCAGACCACATATGCACAAATTTATTCTTGTATTCTTTGATGACATCTTGGAATACAGTCAAACCTTTGAGCAACATATCAGTCACTTGGAACTTGCTCTCCAACTTTTGAGAGACAATTATTACTATGAAAAACTTCTAAATGTTCATCTGGGCAAATCCACATTTCTTTTCTTGGTCATGTCATTTCTAAAAAAGGGATTGGTGTTGATCGGAATAAAGTTCAAGTTGTTTTGGAGTGGCCAGTACCAATTAATGTGAAGCAATTACGTGGATTTCTTGGGTTAACATGTTATTATCGCATATTTTTGAAGGTTATGGAATGATTGCTCGACCACTCACAAAACTTACCAAGAAAAATGATTTTCAATGGTCGAACTCAGCTGAGAATGTTTTCCAACTTTTAAAGCAAGCTCTAACAACTGTTCTGGTACTACAACTTCAAGATTTCACTCAACTATTTGTGGTGTAATGTGATGCTTCTTCAGAAGGAATAGGGCCTATTCTTCTTCAAGATGACCATTCTATTGCTTATTTTAATAATGGACTTTATTTTTCCAGTCATTTTAAGTCTACTTATGACCGTGAATTGATTGCTCTTGCTTTAGCTTTGCAGAAATGGAAACACTACCTCTTGGGCCATCATTTTTATGTTCGAACAGATCATTGAATCCTTAAGTATCTCCTTTCCCAGCATGTTACTACTAATGAGCAACAAAGATTATTAATGAAATTGCTTCCCTTCGACTTCACAATTGCTTACAAAGATGGGAAAGACAATTTGGGAGCTGATTCTCTTTCAAGGAGGCCATTAAATGCTGAATTTATGGCTCTTGCTATTCCTGTGCCGATGGATTTTTCCAATTGGCAAAATGCTCTCCAAGCATATACATATACTCGTGAGATTATTCAAGCTATTCACCACGATCCTTCCTTACAACCAGATTTTCATCTTGTGGATCAGAAACTTTATTTCAAGGAAAGGTTGGTCGTTCCAGATCAATCTTCTATTCGACAAAAGCTTCTCTTAAAGTCTCATGACACACCTTCTGCCGGGCATGGAGTATATTTGAAAACCTTGAAGCTTCTTTCCTCCAACTTTTTCTGGCCAAGGATGAAGCATGATGTTAAGGTCTTCGTTCAAAATTGTTTGGTTTGTCAACAAGCCAAATACCAATCTCTAGCACATGTTGGACTTTTACAACACTTGCATATACCTGATAGAATTTGGGAAGATGTCTCACTTGACTTCATTGTAAGACTTTCCAAATCGGGTGGTTTTGATACAATTTTGGTTGTCGGAGATCGTCTTAAAAAGTATTCTCATATCATCCCACTTTCTCACCCATATACTGCCAAGATTGTTGCTAAGGTTTTTTGTAGAGAAATTATGCATTTTCACAGCATTACTCGGTCAATTCTATCTAATCGGGATGTTATCTTTCTCAGTGCTTTTTGGCGGGAGCTTTTTTGACTTAGCCAAACAAGGCTAAGAATGGGTACATATTACCATCCATAATTTGATGGACAAACAAATGTGGTTAATAGATGTTTGGAATCATATTTACGATGCTTTGTTATGGAGTAGCCTCGTACATGGAGTCAGTATCTACTATGGGCTGAGTTTTCTTTTAACACGGGCTTCTACTCATGCACAAAAACTACCCCATTCAAGGTTTTTTATGGTAGGGATCATCCATCCATTTCTCCTTTTGTTCAGAGAAACATGCATTACTGAACTTAACTTGAAGAACAACTTTTGAATCGTGATGCCATGCTGAAAATTCTCAAGGATAACCTTTTAAAGGCTCAAACTCGAATGAAACAACAAGCTAATTCTCATCGCCGAGATGTTGCCTTTCAAGTTGGAGATTCTGTCTTTCTACGTGTTCAGCCTTACCGTCAACGTTCTTTGGCTCATCACAGGTGCGAAAAATTGTCACCTCGATTTTTTGGACCATATAAATTGTATGATATGTTGGACCTGTAGATTATCAACTGGAGCTTCCCGCTTCCTCCGAAGTACATCCAATTTTTCATATATCTTTGCTCCGTCCAACTCATGGTCGACAAGCTGTTACACCACCAGCCCCTCTTCCTCTTAATGAAGATTGAAAACTCACCATATCTCCTATCAAGATTCTTGCACATCGATGGGTTAAAGAAGCTGGTTCTTCGTCTTTGGAATTGCCCGTTCATTGGGTTGACCGTTCGCTTGAAGAAGCTAGTTGAGAAAACTATGCTCTAATTGCATATATGTTTCTTTCTTTTCGCCTTGAGGACAAAACGACTTTTCAGGGAGGATGCACTGACACGAATGCTCCTTTAAGGACTTACTCTAGAAGAAAATATAGGCGAGCAACATATGGAGATAACATATCTTAATTTATCTGTCTTAGTTTCTTTGTTTTAAGTAGGATAAAATATATAACAGTAATTATCTATAGTAGTTATAAAGTAAAAGTTATTACCAGCAAGTAGTAGTAGTTATTTACAGTAGTAAATGTTTCTATCTATATATGTTAGGAGTTGTCTTATGTTTACTATAAATATTTGTATTTTAGGAGAATTCTAGGAAGGAAAATAATTATTATTATCTTTTTATCTGGAGATTTTTCCACTCCATACGGACATTGTTATTGGTTAATATAGTGTTTAAAATTCTTGCACTTTATTTAACCAGTAAAGTTTCATTTTCATTTCGTTTCATCTTATTTTCTATCAGATTGCATTTATCACAAGGTAAGTTTGTCACAGACCTCCTTAATCGTGTGCAAATGGGGTCGTGTGGTCCTGTCTCCACAACCACTTCATCCTCGTCCAAGCTCTCCAATATTGGTGGATGTCCATTTCATGATCAGACTCTATATAGAAGTACTGTCGGAGCTCTACAATATTAACAATTTATGCATTGTCCTATAGATTCTAAGTGGGTTGCTGTCAAACGTATTCTCCGTTATGTCAAGGCTAAATCATCTTATGGTTTATTTTTTTCTCATGGGTCATCCACCTTACTTCATGGTTACAGTGATTCAGACTGGGGAGGTGATGTTGATGATAGTAAGTCTACTACTGGTTTCACTATTTTTCTTGGCTCTCATTTGATTTCATGGGCTTCTCGAAAGCAAAGAGTTGTATCATGGTCGAGCACGGAGGCAGAATATCGTGCATTAGCTGCTGCTACATCTGAAATGATGTGGGTCGAATAACTCCTACCAGAGATTGGATGCTTCACCACCTCTCTTCCCACTCTCTGGTGTGATAATCTTAGTGCTACCTACTTAACTGCTAATCCCATTTTTCATTCTCGAACAAAACATATGGAAATAGATTTTCATTTTGTTCGTGACAAGGCTCGCCATGATCAAGTCTCTTACCAAGCCTTTGTCCAAGGTCCGATTTCTAGATTTGAAGAGCAAGTTGACAGTTGTTCCACTCCTTGTTCATCTTGAGGGGAAGTGTAAGGATAATGTCACGTAGGAATTTGAGTGAAAGTCTATTTGTATTTAAAGAAGTCATGTAATTAGTTTTAGATTAGGAGTCCTTAACAGTTATTACTTTGGAGTCCTATAAAATATACTCATTTATATATTGATGTATCCAACGTTATGAATTGAATAAGATTGAGAAAGCATCTTTACATTGGGAAGTATGTTACAAAATTTTACATTGTTAGTACTAAAGATTGAAATTATTAGTAGGTGTTTTATCTTAAAGTAGCTGATGGTGTTTTATCTTGTGGAAAGAAGTGTATCTTCTCACGCTCAAGGAGTATCCACTGGAAAAAGAGATCTATTTGTTCCTTTATAGTAGTGTCTAATTAGTACTTGAAACTATATGAATTTAATACTTTTCCTACTCTGACAACAATGAACCAACTCTAACAGAAGGCACGTCATTATGGAAATATTGATACATTTAATTATTTTTTTTGCCTTCCCTAGGAGCTCCCACCCTTTTGCTCCCTTGGTGACTCGAACTCGCAACCTTCAGGTTGAAAGTGAGGGGTGCTTACCATCCGAGCAATTCCCTATCGTCTATTGATACATTTAATTAATGGGCACATCAAACTTTTAATGCCAAGTTATTGGTCTATTACTAGGTCAATCTATTAAAACAGAGGGAGTCTTAAAAAAGGGATGGAATAATTATATGACAGGGCAAATTTCAATGCTTTAATTATTTTTTATATGTGATGGTTTAAAAACTTCTAAAAATTGACCCTATAATCATTCCTCACTCTTTTTCTCCCGTCGATGTAATTATTATGGTCTTCTATAGTTTGTATTTTTTGTGTTTCGTCATCTGGTTTATCTTCTTTATATTATTATATATAAAATTTAAATAAAATGATACTACAAAATTATATCATCATCATTTTCACATATTATGAATAACGTAGGAAACATCTGCATTTTGTAAAATTTGTTTCATGAAAACATCCCTACTTTAAAAATCCTTTTCAGAAAATGGAGACAACTAAAAATCAAAACCTAGGAAATGCAGGAAAAATAGACCCATTATTAATTAATTACTACCTCTATCAAGAATAAAAAACAATATCATATTGGATAAAGAAGGTATGTATATATACTAAAAAACTAATGATCATGGCAAAATTTTATGGACTACAAAAGAATAAAGAAGAACAAGTAGAGAAATCCTCAAATTTGCCAACGCATTTGTTTGGTCCGCTCACAAGAGTATTTTGATCGCGAAAAGTCATATTAACATCGCAAAAATACTTCAATCCACCCAAATTAAACCCATTATGTCCAACTCCTCCGCGATAAAATATGTCAAATCTAATCTTGAACATCTCAGATCGATGCATTTTCTGACTGCTAACAAGTGCCCGTGGAACATATATATCCGTCTCAATTGTAGCAGGGGCTGCTGATACGTTCAAAAATGTTTTCTCGCTAACTGCTTGATAAAATTCTCTAGTAGGTAACGTCCATAAAACTTTCTCATCAAAAAATACCCATATCATGCCTTTATCGTAGAAATATTCAACGTCTCTCTTGTTTGTCACCTTGAATGTCACATTGCATCCAGCTACGATCGTTGAATTAGGTGAAGGTTGTAAGTTGTATATAATCATGGAATCAAAATCAATTCCATGTTTTATGATGATTTGGTTGTTCATGTAATTAGCTGAACTTGTCATACCGAAACCAATAATTCCAAAGATACCAAATAAAAGAAGGATCATTACCCCAAAACCAAACAATAATGATCCAATTTTTTGAACAGCATTTAGGTTCTCCAATTCAGTATCGAAGTGATGATGTGTTGATTGTGAAGGGGGTGAATTTTGGAAGGATGTAGGTAACATCTCATAGGATGGGTTTGAAGAAACTCTAAAAGCTTCCATTCTGATCAATTTTAGGTATCAGAATGAAAGCAATTCTCACATTTCTTGACAAACATAAAACAACAATTGGAGGACATGTGTTTTTTTGGATTTTGTCGTCTAATGGTTATTCGCATTTATTGGGAATTTGTAAAGTCAAATACATTATTGATGATTCTCAAGGAAGGATCAATATTATAATATTATATGTATTTCATTATTTTTTAAAAATAATCATGAATATTTTAGAGCACCATATTGAATGTATTTGCACTTCACAATAATTAAATAAAACTTATAATTTTTTTGTTGTAAATATATTTCTGTGGATGTCCACAACTTCACCAAAATGTATAGTAATTCCCACACCTCCATAACATTTCCCTTTAATATTCCTCCATAACTTGCATGGTTAATGTCTCTATAACTTTCATGATTAATGTCATGTTTATGATTAACCTTTTGTATGTCTCTATGTAATTAATACTATAAATAAAGGCACTAGAGTTCATATGGGATACAATTGAAGATTAGGGGAATACTTGAAAAAATAAGAAAAGCGATCTCATCTCTTTTTTCCCTATTTCTGTTGCTCTCATCTTCTATATTTCTTGTCTTCTTTTCCTTTAATTTTAAAACACGTTATCAACACAAAGCTCATGAATAAAAGGTATGCATTAATAATTTTATTCTAGTCATATTCTTAATCTAATCAACGTGGGCAAAATTATACCTTTCAAAAATGTGTTTACCAGGTATGTTTTGTTATTCTTTTCAATCATACTAATTTATTGTGTTTGTCATTTTCGATCCTGTTTAGTTTAAGTGTTTTCCTTCAATAGTCGATTATATCAATTAATTATGCTTTTGTCTATTTACTTTTGTCTATCTAATTATTTTCTTAAAATGAAATTATATATTGACATAAATGAAGGATTAAAATTATTTCAGAGTATAATTGATTTATATCTCTGTTTATTCAATTACCAAAAATAGTATAAATTCTAACTACACTATGAAATGTGACTTATAGTACATTTAATGGATAACACTCATGAAAGGTAAAGTCCCCTTAACATCTATTGCAAATATGTTTTTTAACAAATAAATACTACTGCTTCCATGGTATCATTTTTATAATCTTATTATCTTAGTTACTAATGATACAAGTCAGAATGGACATTGTCTTTACTCCGGATAAGTTGATCAGTCATAAGAGTCCATGTTATTTTTTGGCACTCAATCTAAATGAGAAGTGCAAGGCACCAATTTAAATGATATTTATTTAAAGGACTCAAATGTGAGCACTACAAAAAAAAACATATATTACTATAAAATTTGTCGTAGCTAAACATGAAAATTTACGTGGCTAAACACTTTAGCTATGATATTATTTTCCGTAGCATTCGTAGCAAGATGTAGCGTGGCTAA
>JAJOOR010085889.1:0-47537 GCA_036250505.1 Solanum acaule | reverse complement strand
TGATCATATCTTGGGATGGATGAATGAGTTATGGAACAAATGGAGAGGACACTTGCATGCAAAATATGTGAAGGACAAGCCAATCCAACAATCTCTTAGGAATGTCCCAATGGGAGTAGACAAAAAAGAATGGGAATGGTTAGTAAAAGAGCATTTTTCTTCTGAAAGTTTTTAGGTATGCCTACTGAATTAATATTCTACTTTGCTAGCTTCTCTTTTTTGTTGTTTTCTTTCCCTACTTTGCTAGTCTACTGAACATCTTAGGATGATTTTGGGTGTCTTGGCCCACACCCGTTTTCTATGTTTATCCTCCTAGAATTCAACTTGTCGTTGAAATAATATAGGCAAGAAACTTATTGTTGAACAAATATAGGCAAGAAGCAGTAGGAATGCAACAAATCGAGCTAAGTTGAAGATGCTTCATCATATTGGTAGCAAGCCTATTAGAGAGATTATCTATCAAAAGGTAATATCATAAAATTATTTTTTTCGAAATAGACTTTTTACAAGGTGTATTATTTGACATGTTTGACTTTGATGTAAAGGGAGGGAAAGATGGCAATCCACCAGATTTGGTGACTATTTTCTTTGAGACTCGTAAGAAAGATAACAAGCTTGTTGAACCTGAAGCAATTGAAAAACATGTGCGTTTGGTAAATTTAATATATTAATTACTTGAAATTGATGTTTTATGATTGAAAATGTTCTTTGATATATTTTGTAGGCTCAACTAGAAGAAATGGTTCAAGCAGATCCATCTCTACCTATTATAGAGATTGTTGAAAAATGTTGTGGACCTCAAACTCGTAGCCATGTATTTGGATTAGGGGGTGGAGTAAAGGCAAAAGACTTGAAAGGTGGAACTTCTTCTAAGGCTGAATTATTATCTGCGCTACGTTCAACTCGAGAGGATATCAAATTCTTGAATGAAGAAAACAAATCCTTGAATGAGGAAAACAAATCTTTGAATGATCGCTTGTCTACCATAGAAGATAAGATGAAAGAAATAATGAAAATGAAAGAACTCTTCGCTGCTCAGCAATCACATGTCCCACCTACAACATCATCTGTTCCAATTGAATGACGACCATTGCCTTTTCAGCTGAACAAGTTAGTAACAATATACCTGAATTTTTTATTTATTTTCTTTAGAGTTAGTGACTGTAGAGATGGGATCCGTTTTTGAATATTTTCCCTTCACAACTTTCTTTAATTGTGATGGGCTTTGTTTATCATTTTCTGCATAACGGCAAGCTTTATTTTTAAATTTTCTGCACTGCGGAAACACTGCTGCCAACTTCTCTGTTTTACCATGTTTTGCCTGATTGTTGTTCATCTTGCTCGTCTCTTAAGATATCCTTTTTTGCACTGCTACAACGTATCATTGTTGCCAAGTAACATTGCTGCCAGCTTCTCTGCTTTACCATTTTCTTCATAAAGGCACAAACCTTTTTTTTTAATTTTCTGTAGTGCTGCAACACTGCTTCAAGCTTTTCTGTTTTACCATGTTCTGTCCAATTGTTGTTCAACCGGCTTAACTTGTGTCCAATTGATCTGCTTTGTTCCCTTGTAATTGTTTGAATCTACTGCCTTACATGCTACTTCTGCAAGTCTTGTATTGCTGTAACAACCTAAAAATGTCGAGATCCTCCAAAAGTATTGTATTCTTGGAGGGTTCGAGTAACACAGTATTTATCCTTGCGTGTAGTCTTTGAATGTTGAAGGAGGGATTAACTTCCAATCTAGTTTGAGATTTATATACGATCTTTGTTTGGTATTGATCGAGGCATTGTCGATTGGTATTAACTTTGCATTTTTCTTTCTAGAAATACAAGTACCTTTCTTTTTAAGTGTCATTGTTAGTTAGATATCCTCTTTGTTAGATTTGTCAATTATTGGGTATGGATGGTATGATCTTATAGAAGCTGTTAATACATTGTATCTGGTTTTCTGAGGTTCCTTGAATTTACTTTGATCTTCGTTGTTTGGAGTTTTCGAGGGGAGGGAAATTTTGACTGGCTTCCTTAGTTTACCTCAAATCTTGTTTCTCCATTATGATAACTCTCCCTTGGACATGCACTTCACGTTTATCGTGTGCCTAGAGAGGCTTATTGGTATCTATCGGGTGTATATATCTACTTAACGTAAAGCTTCCTGCACAGTTGCAACATAACATTGCTGCCAGTTTCTCTGTTTTACACTTTTCTGCCATGTTGCTGCCAGTTTCTCTGTTTTACACTTTTCTGCTAAGTTTTGATGTATCTGAAAGTTTTTCTAATAGATTTTTTTCTTATTTCTTGCAGATTTTGTAGATATTCTTGGATATCACATGACAAAGACTAAACTTTAAGTTTTTTGCCCAACTTTTGTTCATTATTCAATGAAGATACAAGCTTAGAAGATGGACTAAATCATTCTTACTTTGCTATGAACGTTATGCAAAACCTTGGATGTTATCTAAAGTTTTTTTGTTGATTAAGCAAATATTGAAACTTACATCATGTGATGCTTACAAATTTTTTGTAATCAATCGCACTCTTTATTTCTATCGCCCTACAACCCTTTCTATATCGTCTTTTGTATCCAGATTTATAGTTGTAATTAATTTGATATTTGTTAGATTCTTGTGATAATCAATGGTTGTAGGATCAATGGTGATTAGTTAGAGACCATAATTATTGACTGTCTCTAAAGGTCAATCTAGGACCAATATTGTTGCTCGTCTCTAAATCATAAGCTAGGACTAGAATTGAAGCTAGTCTTTAAAGCAATTTTAGGACCATGTTATTGTTCTTCCCTAAAACTACTCTAGGACTAGTTTGTTATGGTCACTATAGCTAATCTGGGAGTAGATTTTTAATTGTCTCCAACGCTATTCTAGGACCAGAAAACACTCGTCTCAAAAGAGTTACTAGGACTAGGTTGTGGATGGTCGCAAAAGAGGTTTAACGACCTCAATATCAAGGTATCGATGGTCCATTTGAGACTAGCTATGCAGTCTCTAAAAGTATTTCGCGACTAGTGTTTTTTGTCGTCTCAAAACCATTCAGGGACGAGTTTTTTGAAATCGTCCTTATTGACCAGTAGCGACGGCACTTTCTGGGACGAGTGGCGACTAGAACTTTCTGGTCTCGATTGCTCGTTAGGGACCAAATTTGAAGTTTCAGGGACTAGATTTCCCTTCCTTAGAGGCTGATTTTCTTGTAGTGAGACTAGTGGATCCATTTAGTAGTTCAGGTTGTATACCCTCGGCAAGGTATAATATGATACTGGCAGTGTGAGGCAAAATGTTGTATCATCACAATAGCTCTTAACAGATAGTTGTCGGTTAGAGAACCTCCCACAGAAGTAATTGTATTCTTATATACATAGTTTATTTGTATTTTTACATACATTTCAGAGTTATAATGTATCTTTGCATACACACACATTATTATTGTATGTTTAAATACACAGAGTTGACATCCATGTTTTAGACAACTTTTCTTTATATTGCCCAAGCTTATGTCTTATTTTAGAATTCCCCTCGCATACACGTACATTCAATGTACTGATGCCATTTGGCCTATATCTTCTTATGGTGTAGACACAGGTAACCAGGATCAACATCCAACGCATCGTTGATCCAGTTGAGCACTCGGAGTCTTGTGGTGAGCCTCCTTGCTTTTCCAAGGATCCCTTTTATTTCTTTTAGTTTTATTATTAGTTCATTAGGATGTCGTGGGTCTTGTCCCGACATCTATCTCAGTTGTTTTAGGGGCTTCATAGACAGTCAAATGTTAGCTCTTTAGTCATTTCATTGTCGTTATCTTATGTTGAGACTTGAGTTTGCCTTAATGGTCAGTTGAATGCTCCTTTATAACATTCCACTTTATTATATAGATTTATCTTTGTTGAGTTAAGTCATCCGCTGAGTAAATAAGCCAGTCCAAGGGTTCGCTTGGGGCAAGCAATAGTTCTTAAGTGTCAGTCTTGCCCAGGGGCGTGACACCAAGCCGCTTTCCAAGTATTGGCTCAAGTCAGGACAGCCAAGCCAATAGAGAGGACATTGCTCTCGTGAACCCAAATGTAGGTGTAGTAGCGATTAGGGTAAATGACTTTACAAGAATGAATCCTTCGGAGTTACATGGGTCAAAAGTTGATGAGGATCCTCAAGAGTTCATTGATGAGATATATAAGATATTGGAGAAATGGGTGTGTCATCAGTTGAAATGGCAGAATTGACCGGTTATCATCTTAAGGGTGTTGCTCAAGTTTGGTTCAAATAATAGAAGCAAGAGAGGGTTATTGTGGGGATCTTTTTGATTGGGAGAAATTCAAAGGGGCATTTCTGGATCATTTCTTTCCTCTTGATATGAGAGAGGCGAAGGTGCTTTAGTTCATTAATCTTCATCAAGGGAACCTGGGTGTGAAAGAGTATGCTTTGAAGTTTACTCAATTGGCTAAGTATGTTTTGACTATTCTTGCTTACTCTAGGGCAAGGATGAGTAAGTTTGTTTTGAGTTTTTCTAAACAATTACGTTGGTCAAGGACTGTTGGACCGCCATATTGATTACATAGATGAATACCTCATCTTTGATGACACATGGACGAATAATTAAAGAGGAAAAGTTAAAAGAGAAATCTAGGGAGTCAGAAAGGGCAAAGGACCGATGACGGTGACTTTTCTCATTTTATGTCTGGTGTACATGACGTTCTTAATTATGGCAAAAGTTCTCCGGTCAAGGTTCTTAAATGCTCTGGCTCCTAAGTTCAAAAAAAGATAGGTTGTCTAACCGTAAGCCTCAAGGAAGTGATGGAAATGGATCTTTTATTCCAACTTGCCAAAGGTGTGGTAAGAGTAACTCGAGAAAGTGTTGCCAGTATGGATAAATCATGAGGGTTCTCTCGATATTGTGACTAGTATGTTGAAATTATTTCATTTTGATGTGTATACTTAGCTTGACTTGGGAGCTACATTGTCTCTTGTTACTCCTTAAGTGGCTATTAGGTTTGAGGTTGGTCCTGGAATCCTTTTTAGTCCCTTTTCTATCTCTACACCGATTAGTGATTTTATTGTTGCTAAAAGAGTATAGAAATTTCCATGTTTATGTTCCTCATAGAGTCACTCATATTGATCTTGTAGAGCTTGATATGTTAGAATTTGATGTTATTCTTGGGATGGATTGACTTCATACTTCTTATGCTTCCATAGATTGTAGGACATGATAGGTCACATTTCAGGTTCCAAATGAACCTAACTTATAATGGAAAGGGGGGAATCATGTTTTTAAGGGTTAGCTCATATCTTGCATAAAGGCTAGGAAAATAATTTCTAAGGGTTTCATTTATCATTTTGTTCGTCTTAGGGATATGGATTCCGTAACTCAAGAAAGTGTTGGGCCGATATGGATTCTAAATCCCCTACTCTTGAGGTAGTTTCGATTGTAAATGAGTTTCTAGAAGTGTTTCCCGATGATCTCCCCGATATGCCTCACGAAAGGGAAATAGACTTTGATATTAACCTTCTTCTAGATACGCAACCTATATTTATTCCTCCTTAGTGTATGGGCCAAGAAGAATTTAAGGAATTAAGGGATTAATTGAAAGATTTTTTAGATAAGGGTTTTATAAGACGGAGTATCTCTCCATGGGAGCTATTGTGTTTTTTGTTTGAAATAAGGATCGTTCCCTCTGAATGTGCATTGACTATCGGCAATTGAATATGGTTACCATAAAAATAAGTATCATATTCCAATGATTGATGACTTATTTGACTAACTCCAACGAACGAGTTAATTCTCTAAGATTGGTTTTCAGTCGGGTTATCACCAATTGGGTGTAATGGAAAGTGACATTCCAAAGATAAGTTTTCAAACTCGATATGACCATTATGAGTTCTTGGTAATTTCATATGGTTTGACTAATTCCCCGATGATGTTCATGGATATGATGAATAGGATCTTAAGCAATATCTTGACATGTTTGTAATTGTATCTATCGATGATATTTTTTATTTACTCACGTAGTGAGGTTGATCATGTTGAGCATTTGAGTATTGTGTTCCAAATTCTCAAGGATCGAGAATTGTATGCTAAGCTTAGCAAGTGTGAGTTTTGGTTAAGGTATGCTACTTTTCTTAGCCATATTGTCTCCGGTGAAGGCATTTAAGTTGATCCTAAGAAGACCAAGGTGGTTAAAAATTGGCCTAGAACTTTGTCCACTTCGGATATTTAGAGTTTCTTGGGATTGATTGGTTACTATAGAAGGTTTATGGAAGGATTTTCCTCTATTGTTTCCCCTTGGAAGACATTGATTCAAAAGAAGGTGAAATTCCTCTAGTCAAAACTTTGTGAGAAAAGTTTCCAAGAATTGAAGGATAGACTCATTTCAGCCCCTCTATTGACATTACCAGAAGGATCATATGGTTTTGTGGTATATTGTGATGCTTCACAAATTGGTCTTGGTTGTGTTTTGATGAAGAATGGGAATATCAACACTTATGCTTCAATGTAATTGAAGGTGAATGAAAAACATTACCCAACTCATGAATTGGAGTTAGCGGCGGTAGAGTTTGCTCTAAATATTTAGAGGTATTACCTATATGGTGTTCATGTGGATGTGTTTTCAGAACACGAGCCTAAAGTATTTGTTCACCCAAAAGGATTTAAATCTTCACTAAAGGAGATGGCTTAAGTTATTGAAAGATTACAATATGAGTGTCTTTATCACCCTAGTAAAGCGAACGTAGTGGATGATGCTCTTAGTCGACTATCGCTGGGTAGTGTTGCTCATGTCAAAGATGGTAAGAAGGAGTTAGTTCGTGATATTTACAGATTGTCAAGATTAGGTTGATTAAATGAAGGTGGTGTGATTTTTCATAATAGTTGAGAATCATCTCTCGTATCGGATATGAAAGCTAAGCAAGATACTAATCGGGTTATGGTTGATTTGAAGAAGTCGGTTTCTAAAAAGCCATTAAGGCTTTCACCGAAGAGGGGGATGGTGTCCTTTGATACCAAGTTCAATTATGTGTTCCGAATGTTGATGATTTGAGTAATCAGATTTGGAAAGAAGCTCATACTTCTCTATATTTTATTCACCTAGGAGCCACCAAGATATTCCCCTACTTGTTGGAGGTCTATTGGTGGAATAAGATGAAGAAGGATATTGCAGAATTTATGGTTAAATGTCCAAATTGTCAACATGTGAATGTTAAACATCAAAATACCCGGTAGTTTGCCTCAACAGATTAGCATATCTACTTGGAAGTGGAAAGATTTGAATATGGACTTCATTAGGGGTTACCTCGTACCTGTTGTCAGTTTGACTCGATTTGGGTAGTTGTGGATCGAACAACGAAATTGTCTCACTTCCATCCTATAAAGACTTAATTTTTAACCGAGGAGTATGCCAAGCGTTATATTCGGGAAATGGTGAGGCTGCATGGACTGCCTTTATCTATTATCTCCGATCATGGTACTCAGCGTATGTCTTAGTTTAGGAGGTTGTTCCTGAAGGGTTTTGGTACTTAAGTGAAGCTTAGCACAAATTTTCATCCACATGCCGATGGACAAGCCGAGCATAGTATCTAGACCTTGGAAGATATGTTGAGAGCTTGCGTGATTGACTTCAAGGGTAATTGGAATGACCATTTGTCTCTAGTCGAGTTTTCTTATAATAACAACTATCATTCTAGTATTCCTATCGGTGTGTTTGAATTTGGTGAGGTCGCCTTGATAGGGCCTGAGTTGGTGCATGAGGTTATGTAAAAGGTTCTACTTATCCGTGAGAGGTTGAAAATGGATTAAAGTCAACAGAAGTCATATGTTGATATTAGAAGAAGAGAGATTGAATTTTATGTCGATGATTGGGTTTACTTGAAAATATCACCCATGAAGGGTCTGATAAGATTTGGAAAGAAAGGAAAGCTTACTCTCTGGTATGTGGTCCCATATATCAGATTTTGGGACATATTAGGAAAGTGGTTTATGAATTAGAGTTACCTATTGATTTAGCATTGATACATCTGGTATTCCATGTCTCTTTATTGAAAAAGTGTGTTGGAGATCCGACGTTTATAGTGTCATTAGAAAGTTTAGGAGTTAAGGGATGTCTTTCGTACAAAAAGGTTTCGGTTGAAATCTTAGACCACCGAGTTCGGAAGTTGAGAAATAAAGAAGTTACTTCCGTGAAAGTTCTTTGGAAGAATCAATTGGTTGAGGGTGCTACTTGGGAAACCGAAGCCGACATGAGGTCCAAGTATCCTCATCTCTTTCCCTCTGCTTCTATTCTAGCTTGAGCTATTAAGTTCGTCATGGTTCATTCTTTTGGATTCATTCATTTTAGTCATTCTCGTGTTTCCATATGCATGTGTGTTCATGAAAATCTTTATTTTTTGTTATGATTTATCTTAGAGTGATTTCTCCTTGTTTATGTGCATTTTGATGAGAGTTGCATTCATGTTGGGTTATTAGATTCTCTCCTACTATATTCACGCTACATTGAATCTCATTTAAGGACGAATGTTCCCGAATGGAAGATATTGTAACACCCTAGAAATTGGGAAAGGTAAAAACATCATTTATAGCTATTGGTTGAGTCCTACGTGGCCCATCTATGATTCGTAGAAGCCTCTACATGTCGTAGATGGCACTAGAAGGGAGTGGGTTGAGCTTTTGGGAATTCAAGTCCCAGTAAGTTGACCTATGACTAGAAAAGACGGTCCCTAGGGTGGTCTACACGTCGTAGGAAGTGTATGTATGGTTGGTCCAAACTTAATGAAATTTTGTATTTAAAGTTGATATCTACGGATGGGATCCACAGACTGTAGAAAGGTTGATTGTCCGTATAAAGTGTTTCCTAGTAGTGGGATAAATTTTGAGTCCCAGTAAGTCAACCTACGATGGACCAATATGGTTTGTAGAAAGTTCTACACTCCGTAGGTTGAAACCGTCGATCACTCCGGCAATTTTTAATTAAGGGTACTTTTGTCTTTTCCTACCTTCCCAACCCCTATACAATGTCGTTTTGACCCTACAATTGAACTTACTCTTCAAAACCTAACCCACTCCCTCGAATTCACCAAATTTCACAAATTCTATTAAAAGGTTTTCCTCCAAAACTCTCCTAAAGATCTTGAAGGCAAGGTTAGGATTTCATCAAGCTTGTAGGCTTTTGCTCCGTATTTTTAGGGATTTGATGCCAAGGTATGTAGGAATTCACCAATGGATTCCTTTCCTCCATTGGGTCCCAAAATACTTCAATCTCAAATTCGATTTCACCCAATTGATTTAGGGTTTATGTCAATCTTCATTGGTCCTTTTTTATTATGATTCAGTTGTTTGATATCAATCTTATTATGCATGATTTGATTCAATTACATGATTTACAATTGATTTCACATGTACCTATGCTTTTAACTTGATTATGATGATTAATTTATGAAGAAAGCTTATGAACTTATGAATTATGATTTATGAAGCTATACATGTTTTATTAAAATGATGTAAGTTTTTGAGATATGTATCAATGAATTGTAAGAGAATTTCTCACATATTATAAAATCATAGTTGTAAAGTGTTCCTCACGTATGTATGAATCATGATTTAAAGGAGATACTCTTATACGACTTTATGATTTGGATTGGTATCGTGATTATTGCCTTTCCTAAGGTTATACATTGATAATTGAATTTATCTATTCTGTTGGGATTTAATTAAGCACTGAGAAAACTTAGAGGTAGAGGCTCAAATAGGATAGTCTCTAGTAGCAATCTCTAGTTCCAAATTACGTACCTCCGCAGGATTTTCTTATATGACCTAGCTAGTGGATCCGCATAGCATTAATGATATGATAAAGAGTTATACCTTGGCAAGTAGACTCTCCCTTCTCGATGTGGGAGTTTCATCAGATTTCATGTCGTAGCTTACATGGTGTATTGTCATTTAAAGCTAATATTCCACAAAAGAACTATGAGTTTCCCTCAAAGTTCGTATTATGTCTCTTCTTATTAATGGTTGACCTTGTCCTATGATTCATGACTTTGATTTAAAAGCTTTACGCTATGTTTTACTCAATCATGCATTACTTTTTTTTAAGCCTATCATGATATCATATCTATGTTTATGCATATTTACCCATACTTAGTACATTTCATGTAGTAATGCATACTTGTGCCTATAATGTCTCTAAATATAGGGTCCAACGTTCCTCTTCCCGCTCGTGTCTAGATTTGGATTGCTATTGTCTAATTTATTGGTGAGTCCTCATACTCCGAGGGCAAAACCATGAAGACCTTTTATTGCTTTCATTGTTTATTCTCAAGCCTTTGTACATGGTGTATGAGTTATGTCCCAACCACTCTTTTGATGTTTTAGAATGGCTCGTCAAAACATAGTTATGATTCTGCATTGTTTTTCAAAATTTCCTTTATGATATGAGATGTCTTACTTAAACTCTCTTATTATATATTCTATCATGTTGTATGTATCTAAAGTGGCTTGTGTAGGGCCTGTCGGGGTTCTATACGTTATGTCATGTGTAGAATATATTTTGGGTCGTGACAGAGTAACAAAGTTCTTTGAGGACCAACCAAATATGTGTGGATTAACTTTAGTTTTTCAGTAGCTCTCCAATTTGCTTTGTTGAAAGAAGCCTTAGCTTGTTTTCTTGCCAAAATTGACAAGTTTTGCAATCTTGTTATTTCAGCTCAAAGGTTATGCAGCCTCAAATAAGATGTTTCTTCTGTAGGTTCATTACCACATTATGATTGAAATGTCCGAGCAGTTTGTGCCAAACTTCCGCATTGATCTTAATTGCAGAATAAGTTTATTGCTCATCCACTAAAGGATCCAATGTAAAGCTATATCCCTTCATCATTACTTTGAATAAATTTTTTCCATCTTCATTCTTGATTTGACAATAATTTATTTCAAAGAGAAGTTTGAAACTATTTTACATTAGGCCAGCACTTAACAGAATATGACAAATATTAGGTACAAAATACACGTCTTTGATTATTTTTGTACCTAAAGCAATTCTGATTTCCACAATACCTTTGCATTAAGCAGGAATATACTCTCCATTGAAAACTTGTACTTTGTAAATTAGTGAAGTATCCAACTCATTGAAGAGAACATGATCTAATGTAATGTGGTTTGTGCAACCACTGTCAATGAACCATTTTTCACTTGAGGTGCTAGTTTCAAAATAGCTTACTACAAAGACTTTCTCTTCATCGTTCTGATTATATAATTATGATACATTATTTTGTTGAATATTGTTCTAGCAAATCTTTTGATGATGTCCCATCTTCTAACATTTCTTACACTACTGGTCTGGTCTCCTACAACATTTAAGTGGTGGATGACCCTTCATTCCATAATGCTTTCAGGTAGGAACATCCTGTTTTGTTACCCTATTGACCCAAGGAGAATGAGAACCTAAGTTTTCCTTCTTGTTCCACTTCTTCTTTCCTTTGTCTCCCTGGTTTGATTGAAATTTTGCAGGTAGTGCACCTTCAACAGATCCTTCAGACCTCACAAGTCTTCTCTGTTCTTGCCCCTACAAAGAATTCAATAGTTCTGCCCAACTAATTTGTGAAAGATCTTTAGAATTTTTCAGCGAGGAAATACTTACTGCAAACCTTTCCAGGACTGTTACAAGAATCTTTTGTACCAATCTAGAATAAGGAAATTCATAGCCAAGTTATCTTACATTGTTGGCAATGTTGAGTAATCAGTGATAATACTCTTTGGCTTTCTCTAAATATTTCTGCTTTAGAAGATCAAATTCTTTTATCAGGTTGTGAATCCGCATTCCATTGATCCACTCATCTCTTTCATATTTTTTTTTAGGATATTTCATACCTCAAATGTTGTTTTATTTGTCATAATCCTGACAAAGATTTCATATGATACTGCAACAAATAACATCGCTCTAGCCTTTGATTTTCTTATTTTCTTCTACTTGTGATTCCTTATCTATGTCAAAGTTTGATTTGCAGGCAAGGGAGGAACTTTGTAGTCCTCCACAACATTTTCCCACATATCATTTGCCTCTATGTGTGACTCCATTCTAGATGATCAGACATGACAACCTTTAACTTTGAAGACAAGTGGTGCTAGTGCAGTGCAAGGAGTTTCTGAAATCCATATATGAAAAAAAGGAAAATGAAAAATTAGTTTCCCTCCATTACAGGTCCCTCAAGAAGAAAGATCTGATACAACTTTTGTTGGTGTTTTAAGGCTGAACTTCCAACTCTGAAAACTGAAAAATAAAGGAAAGACCTAGAAAAGAAATATTTGCTGCTGGAAAGATAATCTTTCATTGAATTGAAATGGTGTTTAAATACAAGAAAAATGCAACAACTATAGCATATATTTCAGCAACTTCATACACATGTTCCCATGTTGAATAAACTACTTAATGTAACAACTTATTCGTACAAAATAGCAACTAAGTTAAACTAGTTAAGATGGCTAAAATGCTAGAGAAAGTAAAGCAACTTCTTTTGACTAGTTACTGCTCTAATTGAAGCAATTAATCAACATTCTTTTTTTCCTTTTTTTCGAGCCACTCTTCTTCTGTTTTTTTGCCCTCAGATGGTGTAGCAGCATCACTGTTAAGGACAAATTTTGCCCTCTTGCGCTTACGATCTGTTTTCATGAAATGATACGTCATCATTGACCCGAATATACTCCCGAACACCGATTCAAAATAGTGTCGATCAATTTTTTCTACAGTGGCTCTAGCGGTACCAACTTCGTTTTCGAATCACTAATTCTCTGCCAACAACTTCAGCCTATCTAGATTCACCTGACGCATAGGCATAATCTTCCTCTTAATCTATAACTTACTCGAAGTTACATCAAACACCTTTCCTTCATTAGGTACATCACATTTTTTTGGTGTGGTGGTCTCTACCCTAACATCCAACTCAACATCAATGTAGATTTCTAGCGGCAACAACGGGTTTGAAGTTATACCATCATTGTAGAAGTCATCTCTGGTAACATTTGTCTGTGAGATGGAAGAGACATCAGCGTTGGCTTAGTCATCGGATGAAGCCTTGAAAGAGTCAATGTGGAGAAAAAGTTCATTGAATAATGAGACATGGATTGACAATATACTTCTATTTATAGCCTGTATTCCTAGTTCATTATTTTTGAAAATTAATAAGTTGTATTACAAGTTTATTATATTTGGAAAACTAATAAATCATACTCTAATTTACGTGGGAAATTAATAAATTGTATTCCTAGTTCATTATATTTGGGAAACTAATAAACTGTATTCCTATTTCACATGTGAATTTCATATAATTTGTTAATAGTTAATGTAAAAGCTTAATAAGTTGCATTCCTAATTTGTTTTGGGATCAAATTTATTGACAATAGATATATACATAGAGATGGCCTACCAGATTTATTGGAATAGTATCTATTGATATGGCTATCCTCTAAAAGCTTCTACAAGCGCTTCCATGTTATTACATAATTAAAAACAATTATAAATTTTAATAACCATCCAACTTATTTCCTCTTTATTGCATTATTTTCTGTCTTTACAGCTTTCTTATAGCCACGCCAAGTCATTTATAACTTGTTAGGGCCAACAGTTCGGTCACCTTGTCGTCCATTTGGGTTTTGTGTAAGTTTTCATGTTTTGGAGTTGTTGAAACTTGAACTACTGACTTTGGTAAAAACTTCACGTAGACAACCTCAAAATGTAAGTTTTACGGTTTTGTTAGCTTTGGAACATCGATTTTTTGTCTAGAAGGACCTTTGGTATGGATTCTGAGGCTTTTGGGCTCATTCAAAACAACATTGCAGATTTTGGCTTAAAATAATGTTTGGGGTGTGAGACCCACATTATGTCGAAATGACCTCGGTTGAAAGTCTCAACATCCTTGTTAAGTCCGGAATGATGAACTTTGTGTGGTAACATATTTCGTTTGGATGCACGGGGTTCCAAACGAATGAAAGCACCTCGTGGGAGTATTTTGAGAGTTGTTGAATCAGCTGGTGTTGCATCAACTGGTGCAACACCATTTATTCTTAGCGCCCATGCACCTTAGACCACGTTCGCGGTATCCAGTGATTTTGATCTCTTCATTCGTGAGCCCAGTGGCACAATTGCATAGAACAAGGGGCTTATTCATCACGTTTGTGTGCCTTACACAGTGCTCACGAAGGTTAATGAAGCAGATCATTTGTGTTAGCAGGCTCGGCGTCACATTCATGGATTTATTTGGGCACGAACTCTCAGGTTCGCTGAGTGAGTCTGGCATTTGTGAAAGTCATTTAACTGGTCTTTTAATTAATACTTGTCCTATTTCCAGCTCATTTTTAACTGTTGTGAAGTTGATGTCTTGAGTTATAGAACTCCACTTTGGGTGATTTAAGTTGATAATTGCAGGGAGTTTGTGAGGCTACATGTTATGATCATAGGGAAGGTGCGGGGAGTGCATATCAAAGATAAATTCTTGTATCGAGAGACCTTGGTTACCTCTTTAATGGTGATTATTATATGAGGTTGTTGCATGACCGGATTTCTTTGTTTTCCAAGCTAGGTTTGAGCCCATTTTTTAGGCACAAGTTTATTAAGTTAAATGGAACCAATTGACAAAATCACTTTTAGGATTTCCAGTGTGGGTCCTATAATTTCATTTTACTCAATTTTGGGACTGTCTTTAGTCATTTAGTTATTGGTGTCAAAACATCTGTATTGATGTTGTGATAGTTTATTTGGTAGTGTGGTAGCAATCAGAGACGTTAGGAACGGCAAAGCTCCATAATAGTTGTTTTGGAGCGCACACACATAGCTTTGGGGTAGGCTACAGATTACTTGACTTTAGATTGAGCTTGTGATTATGAATTCATTATGATTAGCTAGTTTTGAGAAGACTTTGTAGTTTGTATTATGTTAGTGGTTAGAATTCATGCCTTACCATATTTTGTATAGATTTTCGAGGAATCGAGCATGCCTTCTCTAGTTGCATTGGTTGTTCAAGCCTTGTTGTATCTGTTTTGTCGCTTAGATTGTGTTAGTAGATTGTTCTTGGCCTTTGCCTAGATGTAGGCTAGTGACTTCCTTAGACTCGCATTTGGGAGCTGATAGGCCTTAAAGATTCTCTGACGTTTCTTCAGATGACTTAGGTCTTTGTACACTGATATAGTAAACTTGGGTTTGATAGTATGATTCGTTATCTCCGCGAATACTAAGCTCTTATGACTGTTAATCCATAACTTTCCTTTTGTTTCAACCCGGATGTGTTTTGGCTGTATCGAGCCTTGTGGGCCATATTGGATTGAGTCTTGGGTTTTGGAACTGAGTGGGTCCCTAGTGACTCTTATGATGGTTTCTCTCTATGGTGTGGTCGAGAATAAGGAAGAGCGGTGATTTGGAGACATTCAGAGTTCGAGGCCCGTGCACATGATTACTATCCATGTTTCAAGGTTCATGTGTATTTCTTCTAGCCACGGTTAAAATCCTTCTATTAGTCAGGTTTCACCCTGACTTGGTGATTCTAGTGGGTTCTTTGGGTTGCCTTTATCGCAGTTAGATTATGTGGATGGATGTTGCAGTTCTGGAATACTCTTAAGCTTAGCCAATTGTTTCCTTAGCTCTTCTGTGTACTCATCAGGCATCTGGGGGTCTGCTTGGGTTATTAACTTTTAATTGTGCAAGAGTGTACCTTCTAGGCTTATGGGGTCCAATTAGTTTATTGTTAGCTGATTACTTTACCGTTTGTCCTTTCCTATACTAGTGTGCTATATAGTTAGGTTTTCCATAATCATTTCATTCTTGTGACCTCTTATTGCTTTAACTTTCTTGCTTTTCACATCGTCTTTACTTTCCAACTCTAGGATCATATCCATATTCGGAAGCTGCACTACATGCAACTTCTCACCCACCACCTACTGGCTGTCCAGCACCATCTCCATATTCCACAGCCTCACCTCCTTCAACATATTATCCACCATCTCCTTATCCCAAAGTCCCACCCCATTCAGCAACATATCATCCATCATCTCCTTATCCCCCTCAATCGACTGCTTATCCTACACCTTACTCATCAGCTTTAGAATATCTGCCTCAGCCTTATCCACCACAGGGTTACTCTTATCCTTAGTCTTGTAAGATGTGAATTTCCTACTCGCCCCTAGCATGCCAGGTAGGGTTAACTCTATACTTTTGTTGTCTTTCCAGGTCAATACCCTGGAGCCTATCCTTCCTGATCACATTGATGCTATGTTCTTAAATGATTGGACAAGGATTGTGCTCAAACAAGTTCTCGATGAGTGCTCCTTCAATAGTGTGGTGTTATATCTCTTTCTGGTATTGAAATTTCAGGACTTCTTTATGACATGTTTGTGATGCTATGCTGAAACTGTTTCATATGCTGCAAAGTTATTTAAATGAAGCTTATATTTTTTGCCTGTACTATATAGGAGTATTTCCAAGCATAATGTACAGAATTTTTCTGTCAGATAGTCTCCACCTGCCTTTGTTTGTGCCTCATAGCCTAATTAGACTTGGTTCATAAGTTGGTTATTTTACCAAGGAAGGTCAACTCATCATTGATACTAGAAATGGAACCTGGAATTACTAAGCACCTAAGAAGAGAGGACTCATCTCAAATACAAAGTATCTAGAGAATCATAAATAAGAGACTATCCCTTATAAAATTATAAAAAGAGAATCTACTATAAATAAGACATGTTCAAAGAAGCTATCACTTAACATAAGAACTAGCCTATATGAAAAGGATCAAGTATCAAAAGTTGGTACATATTTATTTGCACCAAAGCATGGAAATGGATCAAGTGTGACTAAATCAACCTAGTTGGATTGTATGTTTGATAGCGACCATGTTATACTTCTTAACCGGAGGTGTAATTTGAGCGCATTAGTAATTCAGTTGATCGATGGTTTCAATCAATACTTATAAGACATTATTATTTTAAGTATAGAATTCTTCTCTTTTTCCACCATGTAAGCCTCTTGATGACGATCGAAAGATATTCTAATCATCTTTAGATGGATCTCTAAATTATCTCTTGTTGAGTGAGAATAATATGACATATTTCTCCAATTTTGTAAGGATCGACTTCGTTGATTGTCTCCTAGACCTGTACTTAAAAGACTATTCATTGAATCACGATCGGTCACATTAGGCACAATAAAACTAGTAAAATGAGTAGGCAAGTTACTCAATGTTCAATAACAGTAATTAAAGAACAAATAAATAAAAGTAGTGTTGGATATATTTGAGTTCTTGAAAAAAACACAATTAGTAGCCGAAATTAATGTATAATAAGTTCGAGTGATTGAAACTTAATGTATATTCCTATTTCATATGGGAAGTTTAAGTTCCTTATATTTGGGGAGTTCAATAAATTTTATTACTTTTGATTTTATTTTTTGCTTTTAAATTTGTTGATTGATACTTGAAACATAAAATAAAAGTTCGACCGCACTGACAATATGTAATATTATATCATGAAAATAATTTAGGTGGAGAAATTTTTTCCTATTTTCTTTCTATACCAAATTAAAATGAGCCCAATTCAATTGGAACTTGGCAAACTATCAAGTCTAGCTATTTGTGTTTCTTAGCACAGATGCAATGTACTCTGAGAAGACACTATCCCATTCTTGTTTTGGTCTCTAGGAACTATGATACCATTACAAGAAGGTGCCCAAGTATCTGCACAACTATCCATAAAACCCAACACATGTTCTAGGCGGAGTCGCAGAATCGAAGTCAAAAGAACAACTTTTATTTTTTTTCCTTTTCCAAGCCACTCTTCTTCTATTTTTCCTCTCAGATGGTGTATCGGGATCACCGTTAATATTTGGTTTACCTTCTTGGGCTAACCACCTATTTTAAGGAAATAATCCACCTAATTTTTTAACCTGAATTTACCCCTGGGCATCAACTCAATATAGTATATATCAACAATTTCTATAGAGGCTCCTGTGGTACGAACTTTTATTCAAAACCTCCAATTCTCTGGCAACAACTTTGACCTATCTACATTCACCGAACGCATATGTGTAATCTTCCTCTGAATCTACAACTTACTCAGAGTTACATCAGACACTTTTCCTTCATTAGGTACATCACCTTTGTTTGTTGTGGTGTTCTCTACCCTAACGTTAAACAAAACATCAATGTAGGTTCCCGATGAAAACAACGAGTCTGAAGGTATATCATCATTGCAAAAGTCGTCGCTGGTAACAGTTACTGGTGGGATGGAAGAGACATCGGCATCGACCTTAGTCATCGGAGGAAGCTTTGAAAGAGTCAATGTGGAGAAAAATTCCATTATTAATTTTTCAAAATAATGAACTTTTTCTCCACATTCATGACTTTTTCAAAGCTTCCTCCAATGACTAAGGCCGATTTCGCTGTCTCTTCCATCCCTTCAATAATTCTTACCAACGATGACTTCTGCAATGATGGTATACCTTCAGACCCGTTGTTGCCGTCAGGAACCTACATTGATGTTGAGTTGGATGCTAGGGTAGAGACAACAACACTTAACAAAGGAGATGTATTTTATGAAAGAAAGGTGTCTAATGTATCTCCGAGTAAGTTGCAGATTTAGAGAAAAATTGCGCCTATGCGTTGGTTGAATCTAGATAGGCCGAAGTGGTTGCCAAAGAATTGGAAGTTTGAAACAAAAATTCGTAGCACTTGAGCCACTACAGAAATTGTTGATATATACTATATTGAACCAGTATTCGGGGGATAAATTCGGGTCAAAGAATGAGGTGATTTTTTTCTTGAAAACAGGTGGCAAGCACAAGAAGCAAAAATCTAACATCAACGGTGATGTTGCTACACCATCGGAGGAATAAAATAACAGAAGAAGAGTGGATTCATAAAGGAAAAAAAAGAAAAGTATTTCTTTTAACTTCGATTTTGTGTGACTCCTCCACAGAGCATGTGTTTGGTTTTTATGGATAATTGTGTACATACTTGGCACCTACTTGTAATGGTAACATGGTTCTGTAGAAAAAAGAAGGAATGGAATGTTGTCTTCTCAGAGTACATCAGATTTGTGGCGGACGAACACAAATAGCTAGACTAGATAGTGTGTCAAATTCCCAATTGAATTGGGCTCATTTTATTTTGGCATAGTAAGAAAATGGGTAAAAGTTTCTCGACCTAAATTATGTTCATGATATAATATTATATATTGCCGTTGTCTTTGAACTTTATTTTTAAGTTTCAAGTATAAACCAGTGAATTTAAAGCATAAAATTAAAAGTAATACAAGATATTGAATTCCCCAAATATAATGAACTTTAACTTCCCAAATGAAATAGGAAATATACATTATGTTAGCGTCAATCACTCGAATTTATTATACATTATTTTCAGCTACTAATTGTGTTCTTTTCAAGATCTCAGAATATATCCAATATTGTTTTTATTTATTTGTTCTTTAATTAGTGTTATTGAACATTAAGTAACTTGCCTTCTCATTTTATTGTGGTTTATGTGAGTGATTGTGATTCCATGAATAAGCTTTTAAGTAAAGATCTAGCAGACAATCAATAAAGTCGATCCTTACAAAATTGGAGAAATTTTTTAATAGTATTCTCACTCAACAAGCGACCCCTCTAAGATGACTAGAAGATCTTTCGATCATCATCAAGAGGCTTACATGGTTGAAACAGAGGAGGATTATACTGAGAATAATAATTTCTTATAAGTATTGGTTGAAACAATCATCAACTGAATTACTAAGACACCCAAATTATACTTCTAGTTAAGAAGCATTCACCTCAGACGGAGCAGAGTATTTGGTCCAGAATACTGACATCAAACTTGTTGGTGTTTATTTGTTATCCGTTGCCGTTAGTCCCAAGGATGAGCTCCTTAAAGTTCATCATCATCTTCAGAATTCTAAAGTAAATATAACATCCATTTGTTTAATAAAGTTGATCTATAATTACGGATAACTTTACATAGCAAGTCTAATCTGTAATTTGAAAAATAGAGTAATAACTTGTTGGTAGTCGGTTGAATTGAACTGATGTATCATTATCAGTGTATAAAACCTAAAATTTGATGTGGCTACCTGTAAGATTGAAAACCCTTTTGATAAAGAAATGACAAATAGGTTTCTTGTTTATATATGCATTAGGATATTATTCCAGTGGAAGGTTTCAACCTCGATGATGCAGTCCCGGGCTAGGGCCTATTGGCTCTAAAACACGAGTCTAAGGTAGTCACTAGCCTACACCTAGGCTATGAAAAAGAACAAGCTACTAACAAAATATAAGCGACAAAACTGATATCACAAGGCATGAAACAACCTATGCAACTAAGTAGGAAATTTGATTCCTCAAAAATCTACCCAAAATACGGGTAAGGCATGAATTGTAATCACCAACATAATACAAACTACAAACCCTTGAAATAAATTAACCTAACAAATCATTCTTTCTGCGCACCTCCAAGAAATATTAATTTGATATTGAAATGGTTGATTTTCCCATGAAAAACAAGATTATTTGAGATTGCAATAACATCTTGATCATCCACAAACATCTCTGTGCACTTTGCTTCCTTTAAATTCATGTCAAGTAGCACTTTTCTAAGCCACAGGGCTTGTTTTGCAGTAACTGTTGTTGCTAAAATGAACTAAGCTTTAATCGTAGATTGTGCAACAATATCTTTCTTTTTTGAACACCAAGAAAATACCCCTGAACCAAGATTAAAACAATAGCCAGAAGTGCTCTTCATGTCATCAGAAGAAAAACCTTAGTCACTATCGGAATACCACTGCAACATGTACTTCTGATTTGCAGATAATTTCATTCAAAAATTCAAAGTTTCCTTAACATATCTTTATCGCCCTATTAGTTGCTCAAAAATGAGAGCCAGTTGCAACATCCAACCAAACACTGGTAAAGAGTCTTATCCATTTTTCCAGCATCATCATTTTTGCTCAACTTCTCCTTTTGACACATTGGAGTAGTTGTCTCTTTGCAATTTTCCATTCTGAAAATTTTTAAAATGTCTTCTGCATAATTTATTTGACAGATGAACACTTCATTTTGTCCTTGCTTGATTTCCATTCCTAGAAAATACACCATTTCTCCCAAATTCGTCATCTCAAAAGTCTGTCGCATATCTTCTTTAAATCTCTTAACAGGTTCATCATTTCTTCCAATAACCAGTATATCATCTACATATAGTGAGATAGCAATAAAGCTAATTTTATCACCTTGAATGTAGAGAGTAGCTTCACTAAGTCATTTTCTAAAACCTAGTTGCGCCAAATGCTCATCAATCGTGTTGTACCAAGCTGTAGGCGCTTGCTTTAGTCCATACAAAGCTTTTTTGAGCTGATACATGCCCTTTGATTGCAAATCCTTCAGGTTGCTCAATATAAATATCCTCCTCAAGAAAGCCATTCAAGAATGCGGATTTAGCGTCCAATTGGAACACTTTCCAACCCTTTTGTGAATGTATAGCCAACAATAATATGGTGGTTTCTAATCTAGCAATAGGAACAAATGTATGAGAAAAATCAATACCAAAAATTTGAGCATACCCTTTACAACAAATGTGGCTTTGTGCTTGTTGATAGAATCATCTGCATTCAACTTGGTTTTGAAAATCCACTTCATTCCTATGACTTTCTTGTCTTCAGGTCTTTTCACAAGTTTCCAGGTTTGTTCTTCTCAATCATGGTGATTTCATACTTTATTGCAACTCTCCATTTTGGATCTTTTTTTGCCACCCAAAAATTTGTTGTCTCAAGGACAACCATATTGTATCTCTGATAGATTTCATAGAGAGATGTTGTGCCTCTTACTAGGACATCATCCACTAATTCATCTTCCTTCAGCCAGAGCATTTTACTTTGATATGGAATTAATGTTGGTTCTGCTTCTTTCCAGTTCCATCGTTCATCTTCCATGAAATACACATCTCTACTTATCACTTATCAGGATTTTCCTTGTATGAGATTGAAAACCCCTGTAAGCCTTTGAAACAATGTTGTAACCCACAAAAATTCCAGATTTTTCTTTTATCCAACTTCTCTCTTTATCTTTGTGGAACATAAGTAAAGCACAAGCATCTAAACACTTTAAGATTTAACAAAAAAGTAGTATAACCATACAAGACTTTAAATGGCGTCTTACCTTCTAATGCTTTTGTCGGAAGCACGTTTAGTAGAAAGACTAAGGTATGTGCAAGCTCAATACAATGGAAAACACTTCTCATACAACAAACATCTAGCCATCTCCATTATGGTACGATTTTCCCTCTCACTAACTTCATTTTGTTGTAGAGTATTATATATGGAACAGTGAGCTGGTGTTCAAGCCCGACTTCTTCACAAAATATATTAAACTGATCATATGTGTGTGTACTTCTTGCCATCATCCTTTGAAGTTCAAATTCTCTTACCAAGTTGAGAATCAACATTGCATTTATCCATTCATCTCATTCATATTCTTTCTTTAGGAAATTTCAGACCTCAAATATTATTTTATTTGTCATAATCTTGACAAAAATTTCAGATGAGACAGCAGCAAATAACGTCACTCTAGCCTTTGATTTTCTTTTTTTCTTCTCCTTGTGGTTCCTTATCTACGCCATAGTTTGATTGAAGGCAAGGGAGGAACATCGTAGTCCTTCTCAACTGCTTCCCACGAATCATTTGCCTCCATATGTGCCTCCATTCTTGATGCCTAGATATGACAACCTTTAACTTTGAAAAGAACTGGTGCTAGTGCAGCGCGAGGAATTTCTGGACCCATATATGAAAAAAAAGGAATAAGAAAATTATTTTCCTTCAATTACAGGTCTCTCATGAAGAAAGATCTGATACCACTTTTGTTGAAGTTTTAAAGTTGAACTTCAACTCTAAAAGCTAAATAAAGGAAAGATGAAGAAAAGAAATAGTTGCTACTGGAAAGATAATCTTTCATTGAATTAATATGGTGTTTAAATACAAGTAAAATGCAACAACTATAACAAGTATTTCAGCAACTACTTGCACATGTTCCTATCTTGAATAAACTAATTAATGTAATAGCTAACTCCTACAAAATAGCAACTAAGTTAAACTACTAAAGATGGCTAAAATGCTGGAGAAAGTAAAACAACTTCTTTTGACAAGTTACTACACAAACTGAGGCAATTAATCAACATTCTTTTTGTCCTATTGCGAGCTACTCTTCTTCTGTTTTTCGGCCTCACATGGAGTAGCATCATCACGGTTAAAGTTAAATTTTGCCCTCTTGTGCTTGCGACCTTTTTTCAGGAAATGATCCACCTTATCCTTTGACCTGAATTTACTCCAGGATACCAGTTCAAAATAGTATCTATCTTTTTTTCCTGCAGTGGCTCCAACGGTACGGGCTTTTTTTTCAAACCTCCAATTCTCTTGCAACCAATTCGGCATACTTAGATTCATGTGACGCATAGGCGTAATCTACCTCTTAATCTGAAACTTACTCCGAGTTACATCAGACACTTTCCCTTCATTAGGTACATCAGTTGTTTGGTGTGGTGGTCTCTACCATAACATCTAACTCAACATCAATGTAGGTTCCTTGTGGTAACAATGGGCTTGAAGGTATACCATCATTGTAGAAGTCGTCGCTAGTAACAATTGTCGGTGAGATGGAATAGACAACGACATCGTCCTTTGTCATCGGAGGAAGCTTTGGAAGAATCAATGTAGAGAAAAAGTCCATTGAATAATGGAGCATAAGTCCATTATTAATATTTCAAAATACTGAACGTTTTCTCCACATTAAATCTTTCAAGGCTTCCTCCGATGGATAAGGCCGACTCTGATGTCTCTTCCATCCCACTGATAATTGTTACCACCAACGACTTCCGCAATGATAGTATACCTTCGGACCAGTTGTTGTCGTCGGTAACCTACATTGATGTTGAGTTGGATGTTAGGGTAGAGACCACCACATCAAAAAAAGGTGATATATCTATTGAAGGAGAGGTGTCCGATGTAACTCCGAGTAAGTTGCAGATTCAGAGGTAGATTACACCTATGTGTCGGGTGAATCTAGATAGGCCGAAGTGGTTGCTAGAGAATTGGAGGTTTCAAACAAAAGTTCGTACCACTGGAGCCACTGCAAGAATTTTTTATAGATACTATATTGAACAAGTGTCCGGAGGTAAATTTAGGTCAAAGAATGAGGTAGATTGTTTCATGAAAATAGGTGTCAAGCAGAAAAACAAAAAAACTAACATTAACTATGATCCTGCTACACCATCCGAGGAAAAAAGTAATAGAAGAAGAGAGGCTTGAAAAAGGAAAAAAGAAAAGTAGTTATTTCAACATCGATTATGTGACTCCTCCACAGAGCATGTGTTGGGTTTTTATGGATAGTTGTGCAGATACTTGGGTACCTTCTTGTAATGGTAACATGGTTCTGGAGATCAAAACATGAATGGGATGTTGTCTTCTCAGAGTACATCACATTTGTGGCGGAGGAACGCCAAATAGCTAGACTAGATAGTGTGTCAAATTCCAGTTGAATTGGGCTCATTTTAGTTTGGCATAGTAAGAGGAAAATGTGGGAAGAACATATTGGACATAGTTGATGCTTTTGGTACTAAGTTTGTGCTTCTTTTTTTTGTTTTAGTTTTATGTATTAAGTTTGTGTTATTCAAAGGAGGTATGCTAAGTAGATATATAGCAAAGAGTGTATTTATAGACTCCAATTTTAATATGTTGGAGTTGAGAGGATAATTTGATAGAGAGTCTCCTCTGTTTTAGGGAATAACAACAAAATGTTTTACTGGAAACTGAGTTTAACTAGGATCTCAGTTCCAATATTTATTATCACCACATTTCTTGACCTTAAGTAGGTGAATAACTGAAAGATAAATAGCGGCCAACAAAAAAAGAAGAAAAAAAATTAAGAATAGGGAATTATAATATGGGTAATTGAATCCTTGCCAATAAGGTGAAGGTTTAGATCCACAACTTGTACTTCATAAGAATTTTTAGAAGTATATTATGTTAGCCAAAAAAGCGGCATGTATAATTTGAAGAAGTGATCCTGATTGACTGATGTGTGAACCTGGAAATTAAATTGAGGATATTCTGAAAAAAACCAAGATACAAGAAGAGGAAGAAGATTTACAGGTCACACTTCTAAAAAATAAATAAATAGGATTACACATGTGACTTTCAATTAATTTGACTTTTGTTCAGAAATCAAACTCAAAATAACAATATTAAATAATGAAAATAAGAGAGACAAAATAGGATAACTTTTTTCTTTTGACAAATACAATATACAAGCCTTTGAACTTGGTTTTAGTTTTTAATTTGACACTTTAACTCTTATATAGAGTGGGGAGCCTAAATGATACTTCCTCGACCAATTTATATGACTACTTTCCTTTTTAGTCAGTTCCAAAAAGAATTGACACATTTCTATATTAAGTAATAATTTAACTCTAAAATGTCCGTTTTACTCTTAATGAAATGATTTATAGCCACACAAATTTTTATCATTTATTTTAGACCACAAGTTTTAAAAGTCTTCCTTTCTTTCTTAAACTTCTTGCCGAGTCGAACTACCTCACACAAAATGGGACGGAGCGAGTAGTTAAAAACTAAAAGTTGACTAAAATAATGAGTTGAAATAAAGTTTTTAATCTCTACGTATTATTGCACTATATCACTTTCATAAATGGTCAAACCCTAATGATAGTTAAGGCCTATGCATTTTTATAGGGGGGAATATGTGGATAAACAAACATATACCTAGTTAATTAGTTAACATAACTACAATTTAATTAAATTACCATTCGCCACTAACTTACAATCATAATTATGTTCACGTCCAAAATTTGTATAATTTGGTTCCTAATTGTATAAATTCTGAATTTGTATAATTTGGTTCATAATTGTATAAATCCATAATTTTCCTAATTGTATAGATCCAGAATTTGTATATGTGTACCCTAGCTTGTATATAATTATCCTGTTGTAACATCTGAATTGTACAAGTTTTGAAAAATTCCTAAATTTATAAATATAGAATCTGCATATATACTTACCCTGTTTATATATTGGGATTTCACGAATATTTATTCACATTACATGGCTGTACTACTATCTCACAAGTCAGCCGAAATCAGGTGAACGGATAGTAA
This sequence comes from Solanum acaule, assembly GCA_036250505.1. Classification (NCBI taxonomy): domain Eukaryota; kingdom Viridiplantae; phylum Streptophyta; class Magnoliopsida; order Solanales; family Solanaceae; genus Solanum; species Solanum acaule. Next base: position 21,376 of record JAJOOR010085889.1, on the reverse strand, counting down.
TCATGTGAACGGACCTTGAACCGTAGATAATAATCATGTGCAGGGACCTCAAAGAATGGATAATAGTTTCCGAATGTCTCCAAATCGCCCGCTCTTCCTTATTCTCGACCACACCATAGAGTAAAACCATCTTAAGAGTCATCAGGGACCCACTCCATCTCTAAAACCCAAGAACCGATCCAATATAGCCTACAACGCTCGATATTACCAAAGAACACATTCAGGTTGAAACACAAGGGAAATTATGGATGAATGGTCATAAGAGCTGAACTGTCACCTAACTAAGAATTCATACTATCATACCCAAGTATGCTATATCAGTCTACAAGGAGCTAAGTCATCCGAAGCAACATCTATGAATCTTGAAGGCCTTTTGGCTCTTAAATACGAGTCTAAGGTAGTCACTAACCTACACCTAGGCTAAGGCCAAGAACAAGCGACTAACATAATATTAGCGACAATACAGATACAACAAGGCATGCAAAAACCAATTCAACTAAGTAGGCATTCTCGATTCCTCAAAAATCTACCCAAAATACGGGTAAGGCATGAATTCTAATAACCAACACAATACAAATTACAAACCCTTGCAATACATTCACCCAAAAAAATCCTTCTTTCTGCGTATCTTCAAGAAATATTAATTTGATATTGAAATGCTTGGATTTCCCATGAAAAACAAGATTATTTGAGATAACAATAACTTCTTGATCATCCACAAACATCTCTGTGCACTTTGCTTGCTTTAAATTCATATCAAGTAGCACTTTTCTAAGCCACAAGGCTTGTTTTGCAGCAACTGTTGTTGCTGAAATGAATTCAGCTTCTACTGTAGATTGTGCAGAAATATCTTGATTTTTTGAACATCAAGAAAATACCCTTGAACCAAGATTCAAACAATAGCTAGAATTGCTCTTCATGTCATAGCAAGAACCACCCTAGTCACTATTGGAATACCCTGCAACACGTACTTATAATTTGCAGAGAATTTGATTCAAAAATTCAAAATTTCCATAACATATCTTATCATCCGATTAGATGCTCTAAAATGAGTTAGAGTTGCAACATCCAACCAAACACCAGTAAATAGTCTCATCCATTTTTTCAACTTTATCATTTTTGCTTAACTTCTCCTTCTGACACATTGGAGTAGTTGTCTCTTTGAAATTTTCCATTCTGAACTTTTCAAAATGTCTTTTGCATACTTTTTTTGACATATGAACACTTCATTTTGTCCTTGCTTGATTTCCATTCCTTGAAAATACACCATTTCTCCCAAATCTGCCATCTCAATAGTTTGTTGCGCATCTTCTTTAAATTTCTTAACATGTTCATCATTTCTCCCATAACTAGTATATCATCTACATAGAGTGAGATAACAATAAAATTAATTTCATCACCTTTAATGTATAGAGTAACTTCACTAAGGCATTTTCTAAAACCCAACTGCACCAAAGGCTCATCAATCCTGTTGTACCAAGCTCAAGGCGCCCGCTTTAGTCCATATAAAACTTTTTTGAGTTGATACATGCCCTTTGATTGCAAATCCTTCATGTTGCTCAACACAAATTTCCTCCTCAAGAAAGCCATTCAAGAATGTAGATTTAACCTCCAATTGAAACACTTTCCAACCCTTTTGTGCAGCTATAGCTAATAATATTATGGAGGTTTCTAATCTAGCAACAGGAGAAAATGTTTGAGAAAAGTCAATACCAAAAATTTGAGCATACCCTTTACAACAAGTCTGGCTTTGTGCTTGTAGATAGAATCATTTGTATTCAACTTGGTTATGAAAATCCACTTTATTCCTATGGCTTTCTTCTCTTTAGGTCTTTCACAAGTTTCTAGGTCGTTTTCTTCTCAACCATGGTGAGTGCCTACTTTATTAGAACTCTCCATTTTCGATATTATGCTGCTTCCCAAAAATTTGTTGGCTAAAGGACAACCATATTGCATCTCTGATAGATTTTAGAGAGAGATCGTGTTCCTCTTAATGGGACATCATTCACCAATTCATCTTCTTTCAGCTAGAGAATTGTTCTTTGATCTGGAATTAATGTTGGTTTTGCTTCTCTCCAGTTCCATCGTTCATCTTCCATGAAATGCACTTCTCTTTACTTATCAGGATTTTCCTTGTATGAGGTTGGAAAACTCTGTAAGCCTTTGAAACAATGTTGTAACCCACAAATATTCTAGATTCTTCTTGTTATCCAACTTATCTCTTTTAGTCTATGGCACATAAGTAAAGCACAAACATCCAAACACTTTGAGGTTTTTCAAAAAAGGTTTATAACCTACCAGACTGCAAATGGTATCTTTCCTTCTAATGATCTTAAGATATGTGCAACTTCAACCCAATACTCCTATGGCAAACACTTCTCGTACAAGAAACATCTAACCATCTCCATTATGATACGATTCACCGTATCACTAACTCCATTTTTTGTGGAGTATATGGAGCAGTGAGCTGGTGTTCAAGCCTGGCTTCTTCACAATATATTGAACTGATTAGATGTATTCTCCTTTCCATCATCGAACCTTAAATATTTAATCTTGAAGCCACTTTGATTTTGATCAACTTCATAAATATAAAAAAGATAGAGAATACTTCTGACTTAAACCTGAGAAAGTAAATCCAATGAATTCTCGTATAGTCATCAATGAAAACTATATAATACTTACTCCTTTTGAGTGACAGAGTTCTTTGAGGACCAGCTAGATCTGTGCGGATTAGCTTTAGTTTTTCAGTAGCTCTCCAAGTTGTTATGTTGAAAGGAAGCCTTGTTTGCTTGCCAAAATCGACAAGTTTTGCAAATTGGTATTTCAGCTTCAAGTTAAGCATCCACGAACTAGATCTTTCTTCTTTAGGTTCATTACAACATTGATTGAAATGTCAAAGCCTTCTATATATGCTAAACTTCTGCATTGATCTTAGTTGCAGAATATGGTTTTAGCTCATGAACTAAAGAATCCAATGCAAAGCTCTTTCCCATCATCATTACTTTTAATAAATTATTGTCATCTTCATACTTGATTTGACAATAGTTGATTTCAAAGAGATGCTTGAAACCATTCTCAAGCATATAGCCAACACTTACAGACTATGACTTATATTAGGTACAAAATACACGTCTTTGATTAGTTTTGTACCTGAAGCAACTTTGATTTCCACAGTACATTTGCCTTAAGAAGGAATATACCCTCCATTGCCAACTTGTACTTTGGAAATTACTGAAGTATCCAACACCTTGAAGAGATCACAATTTAATGTTATGTGGTTCTAGTGGTTTGTGCAAACACTGTCAATCAGTCATTTTTCACTTGAGGTGCTAGTTGCAAAAAAGGTTGCTACAAAGAGTTTCTCTTCATCGTTCTGATTAGCTACCTATGCAACATTATATTGTTGAATGTTGTCCTAGCAGATCTTTTGAAGATGTCCCATATTCTGACATTTCTCACAATACTGGTCTGGTCTTCTCTAGTATTTAAATGGTGGATGAACCTTCATTCCATAATGCTTTCAGGTAGGAAAATTGTGTTTTGTTCCCCAATTGACCCAAGGAGAATGAGAACCTGAGTTTTCCTTCTTGTTCCACTTCTTCTTTCCTTTGTCTCCCTGGATTGATTGAAATTTAGAAGGTAGTGCGCCCTCAATAGTCCCTTCATACCTCACAAGTCTTCTTTCTTCTTGTACCTGCAAAGAATTCAATAGTTCTGCCAAACTAATGTGTGACATATCCTTAGAATTTTTCGGTGAGGAAATAGTTGCTTCAAACCTTTCCAGGACCGTTACAAGAATCTTTTGAACCAATCTAGAATCAGGAAATTCAGAACCAAGTAATCTTATATTGTTGGCAATGTTGAGTAATCTATCATAATACACTTTGGCTATCTCTGAATCTTTCGTCTTTTGAAGTTCAAATTCTCTTATCAGGTTGAGAATCTGCATAACATTGATCCTTTCATCTCATTTATATTCTTTCTTTTGGAAATTTCAGATCTCTAATGTGTATTTATTTTTCATAATCCTGACAAAGATTTCAGACAAGACTGCAACAAATAAGATCACTCTAGCCTTTGATTTTCCTATTTTCTTCTCCTTGTGATTTCTTATCTACGCCATAGTTTTATTTGCACGCAAGGGAGGAGCTTCGTAGTCCTCGTCAACAGCTTCCCACAGATCATTTGCCTCCATATGTTCCTCCGTTCTTGATGCCTAGACATGACAACCTTTACCTTTGAAGATAGGTGGTGCTGGTGTAGTGCGAGGAGTTTATGAACAAATATATGAAAAAAAAGGAATAAGAAAAAGTAGTTTCCCCCAATTACAGATCCCTCAAGAAGAATTCTCCGATACCACTTTTGTTGGAGTTTCAAGGCTGACCTTCAACTCTAAAAACAAAAATAAAGGGAAGACGAAGAAAATAAATATTTTCTGTTGAAATGATAATCTTTTATTGAATTGAAATAATGCTTAAATACAAGAAAAATGCAACAAATATAGCATATATTTCAGCAACTACTTGCACATGTTTCCAAGTTGAATAAACTACTAAAAGTAACAACTAACTCTTACAAAATAGCAACTAAGTTAAACTACGAAACATGGCTAAAATTGCTGGAGAAAGTAAAACAACTTCTTTTGACTAGTTACTGCACTAATTGAGGCAATTAATCAACATTCTTCTATTCCTTTTTTGAGCCACTCTTCTTTTGTTTTTTGCTCTCAGATGGTGTAGCAGCATTATGGTTAGGATCAAGTTTTTCCCTCTTGAGACCTGTTTCAGGAAATGACCCACCACATCCTTTGACCTGAATTTACCCCCGGACACCGGTTCAAAATAATATCTATCTTTTTGTCCTGCATTGGTTCCACCGGTACAAACTTTTGTTTCAAATGTCCAATTATTTGGCAACCATTTCAGCCTATCTGGATTCACTCGACAAATAGGCGTAATCTTTCTCTTAATCTACAACTTACTCTGAGTTACATCACAAACCTTCCCTTCATTAGGTAACATCACTGTAGTTTGGTGTGTTGGTCCCTACCCTAACATCTAACTCAACATCATTGTAGCTTCCTAGCGGCAACAATGGGTCCAAAGGTATACCATCATTGTAGAAGTCGTCGCTGGTAACAATTGTCTGTGGGATGGAAGAGACAGCGGCATCGTCCTTAGTTATCGAAGGAAGCTTTAAAAGAGTCAATGTGGAGAAAAAGTTTATTGAATAATGAGACATTGATTGACAGCATACTTCTATTTTTAGTATGTATTCCTAGTTCATTATTTTGAAAAATCAATTAATTGTATTACAAGTTCATTATATTTGGAAAATTAATCAATGATATTCCTAATTTCTGTGGGAATTTAATAAAAACTATTCCTAATCCATTATATTTGGGAAACTAATAAATTTTATTCCTATTTCACATGTGAATTTTAAAAAAATTGTTCATAGTTAATGTGAAACTTAATAAATTGCATTCCTAATTTGTTTTGGGATAAGATTTATTAAAAATATGATATATACGTAGAGATGGCGTACCAGATTTATTGGAATAGGATTTATTGATATGGATATCCTCTAAAAGCTTCTAGAAGCACTTCCATGCTAATAGATATTTAAAAACAATAAGAAATTTTAATGGCCATCCAACTCATTTCCTCTTTATTGCATTATTTTCGGTCTTTAGTGCTTTCCTATACCCACGCCAAACCATTTATGACTTGTTGGGGCCGACAATTTGGTCAGTCAAAATTCAGGTAGAAAGCCTTAGAATGTTATTTTTACGGTTCTGTTAGCTCTAGAACTTTGATTTTGGTCTAGAAGGACCTTTGATGCGGATTCTGAGCCTTTCAGGCTCATTCCAAGCAACGTTGTAGATTTTGGATTCAAACAAAGTTTGGGTGTGAGACCCATGTTTTGTTGAAATGACCTCAATTGAAAAGTTCAACATCCTTGTTGAGTCCGGAATGATGAATTTTGTGGGGTAACATATTTCATTTTGATGCATGAAGTTCTGAACGGATCCTTGCACCTTTTAAGAGTATTTTGAGACTTGTTGAATCAGCTGATGTTGCAACATCTGGTGCAGCACCATTTCTTCTTAGCATTCACGCACCTCAGGACACGTTTGTGGTAGCGAGTGATTTGGCTCTCCTCGTTCGCGAGCCTAGTGCTTCTGCCATGTAGGCCTTACGTAGGCCTTACAAAGGGCTTGGTCATCGCGTTCGTAGGTCTTACGCCTTGTTCACAAAGGTCAAGGAAGCTGACCCTTCATGTTTACAAGCTTGATGCTGCATTCACAAATATAAGGGGGGGCAAACTCTCGTCTTCGCCGACTGATCCCGCATTTGTGAAAGTCATTTAACTAGTCTTTTAATTAAGACTAGTCCCATTTTCAACTCATTTTTAATTGTTGTGAAGTTGATATCTTGAGTTACAGAACTCTATTTTGGATGATTTAAGTTGATAATTGCTGGAAATTTGCTAGGCTACATGTTCGGATCATAGGGAAGGTGCGGGGAGCGCATAATAAATATAATTTCTTGTCCCGACAGACCTTGGTTACCTCTTTAATGGTGATTTCTATATGAGATTGTTGCATGATCTAATTTCTCTGTTTTTCACGCTCGACTTGAGCCCATTTTTTGGGCAAAAATTCTTGAGTAAAATGGAACCAATTGACATAATCAATTTTAGGATTTCCAACGCGGGTCCCATAATTTCATTTTTTTACTCAATTTTGGGACAACCTTCAGTTGTTTCGATGTTGGTGTCTAAACATCTGTATTGACGCTATATTAGTTTATTTGGTAGTGTGGCAGCAATCAAAGACGTTAGTAACAACAAAGCTCCAGAATAGTGGTTTTTGTTGGATGAAGAGGAAAAGATAAAATGAAAGATTTTGAGAGACAAGAGGTTTCTTTTTATTGCTTAACTTTCTTGCATAAAAAAAAAAAACTCATACTGTCCTTTTATAGGCTTACAATTAACTACTAAAGCTAAAACAAAGCAACACACAAATAATGGAAAACATTGAAAACGTGGTAAACATGGTCCACTACAATAGGAAGATAATTTCATTGACCAAGTAAAACATAAACTCACTAATCTTAGAGAATAGACCCACAAACTGATTTTCTGCAAACTAAATATTTTGAAGAATTAGTCAACACTCCCCCTTTCTTCAAAATCACAAACTACCATTTGTCGTCAGAAGAAGGCATGCTTGTTGTGGGGCAGCGACTATGCAAGAACATCAGCAGTCTGGTTATTTATGCCATAAAGTTCAAGTGAGATTATTCCACCGGTGACTAGACCACGAATAAAGTGATAGCGAGTGTCGATGTGCTCCATTCTACTGTGAAAAATGGGATTTTTTTTCATAGAAATTATCGCCTTGTTGTCACACCATATTTCCGTTCGACCAATCTGCTCTTGTTGAAGATCTGCTAACAGTTTCCTTAACCAAACAACTTGACAACATGCTGAAGTTGCAACCATGTTTTCTGCTTTCGAAGATAACAAAGCTATTGTATCTTGTTTCTTTTGAACTCTATGAGACTGCTCTAGACCCAAGACTAAAAATGTTCCCAAATGTGCTCATGTGATCATCCAAGCTCCCTGCCCAATCACTATCAGTAAACCCAATTAATTTGAAATCTGATACTTTTGAGTACCAAATTCCGTGACTTATTGTGCCAGCAACATATCGCAAGATCCTCTTGGCTGCACCTAGGTGTTGCTTTGAAGGATTATCCATAAAACTTGAAATCAAATTGACAAAGAATCCTATATCGGGCCTTGTGTGCGGTAAGTAGTTTAGACCACCAACCAAGATTCTATAATAAGAAGCATTTGTTGCACCTGTATCATTATCGAGTACCAACTTTTCATTCATATTCATGGGCGTAGGAGATGGATTACAATTTAGCATATTGATCCTCTTTAAAAGTTCAGTAGCATATTTCCTTTGTGAAATAAAAATTCCATCTGAACCTTGTCTCACCTCAAGCCCAAGAAAATAATGCAACATACCCAAGTCGGACATCTCAAATTTACTCATCAGGCAACTCTTAAATTCAAAAATAATAGATTCACAAGAGCCCATATATATAATTTCATCGACATAAAGACAAACAACCAGAAAGTCACTATTACCTCGCTTCTTCACATAAAGTGTAGGTTCATTGTCACTTTTTCTGAACTGCTGCTCTTGAAAAAAGGAGTCAATTCTGTTATACCATGCCTGTGGTGCTTGCTTTAAACCGTACGATGCCTTCTTCAATCGGTATACTTTGCTCTTCCCTTCACTAGAAATGAAGACTTCAGGTTGGCAAACATAAACTTCTTCTTGTAAGTCGCCATTTAGGAACGCAAACTAAACATCAAATTGGTAAACATGCCAACCAAGTTGAGCATCCAAGTCTAGAGTAGTTCTAACCATTTCAAAGCTAGCTAATGGTGAGAACGTCTCATCAAAGTCGATGCCTTGATGTTGAGAGTATCCTTTGGCAGCAAGTCGAGCTTTATGCCTTTTGACACTTCCATCAGCATTGTACTTTGGTTTGAAAATCCATTTTAGCTCAATAACATTCTTCCCTTTTGGAAAATCAACAAGCTCCCAAGTCTGATTTTTCTCAATAGCCTGAATCTCTTCAATCATCATATCCTGCCACTCTGGTTGCTTTGCAGCTTCTCCATAACATGTTGATTCAGTAGCTAACAGGGCAAAGCTACATGATGCATAAACATCTTGCAGTGATCGAAACTTTGTTGGTGGCGTCCCGTTGGATGGCGTCGAAGGTGGAGAACGAGAGCTTGATGTAGTAGAATTGTTGCTACTTCAATGAGCAGTATGGTCAGTATTGCTGCTACTAGGTGAAGAAAGATCAGAACTTGTTGTTTCAAGTATCCCAGTATGCTCTACTTCTGTGTGAACTAGAATATGGATGACTGAATCTCTTCCTTGTCGTTCCACTCCCGGGCTGCTTCTTCATTAAATACAACATTCCTACTGATAATCACTTTTCCACTAGTAGGATTATATAGTCTATATGCTTTGGATTGAGGACTATAACCAATGAAAATGCATTTCTATGATTTTTCATCTAGCTGATTTTGTAAATTAGCCAAAGCATAAACTATACAACCAAAGGCTTTCAACTGGTTTACTTGTGGTTTCCATCCCGTCCATGCTTCATAAGGAGTTTGATTCAAAATGGCTTTTGTTGGAGAGATGTTTAAGCGTTACACATCTACAACCCGTGCTTCTCCCCAAAAAATGAACAAGAAGTCCCCTTGCATTAACTAAGCTTCTAGCCATCTCAACCACCATACGATTCTTCCGCTCAGCGACTCCATTTTGTTGTGGTGAGTACAATGTTTTAAGCTCCCTGAGAATTCTATTCTCTTCACAAAATAAATTAAAATCATTAGATAAAATTTCACCTCCACGGTCTGTGTGGAGAGCCTTTATGTTGCAGCCTGTTTGTTTCTCCACGAGTGCCTTGAATTTCATGAAATTCTCAAAAGCTTTTGATTTGAAATTTAGAAAATAAGCCTAACTCATACGGCTATAATCATCAATAAATAGAAGAAAATACCGACTCCCACCAAGTAACTTGGTATTCATTGGTCCACATAGGTCGACATGTACAAGCTCAAGACAACGGGAAACCGTCCATGATTTTCCTATAGGAAACGATTTTCTACTTTGTTTTCCGAATATCTACCCTTCATATGAGTCAAGATGACCCATTTCTAGTAACCCAACTACCATATTCTTACTAGTCAATAATTTCAGCCCATTAATGTTCAAATGGACATAACGAAGATGCCATAGTTGAGTTTCATTAACACCTTTAGCAAGTAAGGAATTATTTTCCACACTTGAAACATTAAGGGGAAATATGTTATTTTTGGTCATAGGCACAACTGCTATAGTCTGACCAGAGTTAATATCACTGACAACACATGAACTATTTTTAAACAAAACATAGTAACCACTATCCATCAATTGTCCAACACTCAGCAAATTATGTGCCAAACCAGGAACAAGTTGCACATCGAAAAGGAGTTTTACATTACCCTGCATCGTCTTGATGGCTATGGTTCCTTTTCCTTCAACTTGAACTTGCTTGTCATCACCAAGTCGAACCTCACTCTTTTGTGACTCATCGAGGTCTCTAAATAAAGATCTTACGCCAGTCATATGATTCGAGCATCCACTATCAATAAACCAAACATTATTAGTAATGTTAGTGATTGAAGAATGAGCCATGAAAAACTTAGTTTCATTCTTTGCGTTCTCAGAGAAATTTGCTTGATTCCGCTCGTCCTTTTGCTTAGTCCAACAATATGTTTCAGTATGACGGAACTTCTTGTGATATTGGCATTGAAAGTCACTCTTCTGACGAGTGTCATTGAATTGACTTCTGCCTCTACCGCAGCCACGAAATCCGCCTCGTCCTCTACCTCTGCCAGAAAAATTTGAGGATTTTTCTTTGGAGAAAGACGACTCCTCTTTCACCTAGATTGCTTTTTCTTCAACTTTCTCATGAAGCCTGTTTATCCTATCTTCATGAGATAATAAAGAACCCATTAATTCATCAAATGAATAATCAAATAAATCCAAGGATTCTTCAATAGCATAAACCACATGCTCAACTTTTTTGGTTAAAGATCTCAACACCTTTGCCACAACAAATTCCTCATTGATATTCTCCCCCACACTACTTCATGAGTTTAACAATGGAAGAAACTCTAGACATATAATCTTGAACAGATTCATTACTTTTCATAAGTAAAGTTTCAAAATCATGATGCAAAGTTTGCAATTTTACAACAATTACCTTCTTATCTCCCATATACTCCTATTTGCAGAATTTCCCAAGCATCGTGAGAAGTCTCTACTGTTGAATTTTGGGGAAAGATATCATTATGAAGGGTTTGTTGAATCAGGAACAACGGCTTCGAGTCTTTCTTGCGATTCTCCTATAGCCGTTGTACCTGGCCTTCAACCTGATCTGCAAATCCGCTCTCCACCAAGTCCCACAACTCTTGAGACTTAAAGAGAGTCTTCATCTTAAGACTCCAAAAATGATAACTCACCCCTTCAAAAATTGGAATATGTTGGGAGTTCCTGTTAGAGTTTGCTGCCATTTTTTCTCTGGTTTTGTATTTCTGGAGCTAAAATTATATTCTATCGCTCGTTACTCTTTTGCCAGGGAATAAAACTTTAAAACTGGCGCTGATACCAAATTTGTTGGATGAAGAGGCAAAAATAGAATGAAAGAGTTTGAGAGACAAAAGGTTTCTTTTTATTGCTAAACTTTCTTGCATAAAAAACAAAAACTCCTACTGTTCTTTTATAGGATTACAATTAACTACTAAAGCTAAAATAAAGCAACACACAAATAATGGAAAACATGAAAAATGTGGTAAACATGGTCCACTACAATAGGAAGATAATTTTATTGACTAAGTAAAACATAAACCCACTAATCCTAGAGAATAGACCCTCAAACTGATTTTCGGTAAACTAAATATTTTGACGAATTAGCCAACAGTTTTGTAACGCGCACGGTTAGCTTCGAAGTTATAGGCTACGACTTACCTGATTTTCGATTGAGCTTGTGATTATGAATTCATGTTGATTAGCTAGTTTTGAGATGAGTTTATAGTTTGTATTATGTTAGTGATTAGAATTTATGCCTTAGCCGTATTTTGGGTAGATTTCAAGGAATCGAGAATGCCTACTCTAGTTGCATTGGTTATTTAATGCCTTGTTGTTACACCTTTGTTGCTTATATTTTGTTAGTAGCTTGTTCTTGGCCTTAGCCTAGGTGTAGGCTAGTGAGTGACTTAGCCTCGCATTTTGGACTGATATGGTTAAGTTCGGTTTGATAGTATGAATCCTTAGTTCCACAAAACTCATATCTTATGATTATTCATCCATAATATTCCTTGTGTTTCAAACCTGATGTGTTCTTTGGCAGTATAGAGCCTTGTAGGCCATATTGGATTGGGTCTTGGGTTTTGTAGCTGAGTGGGTCCCTGGTGACTCTTAAGATGGTTTCCCCTTATGGTGTGGTCAAGAATAAGGAAGATTGATGATTTGGAGACATTCAGAGTCTATTATCCACGGTTCGAGGTCCGCGCACATGATTACTATCCATTTTTAGAGGTTCATGTGTATTTATTCTAGCCACAATTATAATTTAGACATCACTTCTATTAGTAGGGTTTGAGCCCTGACTTGGTTATTCTATTGAGTTCTTTGGGTTGACTATACCGTGGTTCGAATTTGTGGATGGTTGTTGTAGTTCTGGAATACTCTTAAACTTAGCCAATAGTTTCCTTAGCTCTTCTGTGTACTCGTCGGGCTTATGGGGTTCCACTGGGGTTATTAACTTTTAATTGCGCAAGAGTGTACCTTATGGGCTTATGGTCCAATTAGGTTATTGTTATTACTTTACCATTTGTCCTTTCCTAGACTCGTGTGCTATATAGTTAGGTTTTCTGTTATCTTTTCGTTCTTGTGACCTCTAGCTGCTTTAACTTGCTTGATTTTCACATCGTCTTTAGTTTCCAACTTCAGGATCACATCCATATTGGGAAGCTTCTCACTCACCAGTCGCTGGCTATCCAGCACCATCTCCTTATCCCACAGCCTCGCCTCCTTCACCATATTATCCAGCATCTTCTTATCCCCCTCAATCGGCTGCTTATATACACCGTACTCATAAGCTTCTAAATATCTGCCTCATCCATATCCACCACAGGGTTACATTTATCCTCCAGGTAAATATTCTTGTAAGATATGAATTTCCTACTGTCCCCTAGCATGCCAAGTAGGGTTAACTATATCCCTATGTTGTCTTGCCAGGTCAATACCCCGAAGCCTATCTCTATGATCACATTGATGCTATGTTCTTAAATTATTGGATAAGGATTGTGCACAAACAAGTTCTCTCTGAGTGCTCATTTAGTAGTATGGTGTTATATTTTTCTCTGGTATCGAAATTTCTGGACTTCTCTATGACATGTTTGTGATTGCTATGCTGAAATTGTTTAATATACGTAGAATCTAGAAATTATGTAAACGAAGCTTATGTTTTGTGTCTGTACTATATAGGAGCATTCCCTAGCGAAATGTACAGAATCTTTTTGTCAGATAGGCTCCACCGGCTTTGGTATGTGCCTCATAGTCAAATGTAGAATTACAGGATGATCATTCTTTTTTACATGGAACACTTTAGATTGTACTTCTGCTATTTGTACAGCCTGTTAGAATTATTGAACAAAACATATATATATATTTTTGGGAATCCTGCCTCTTGGCCACTAAATTTGAATTAATCAAATAAGTTTTTTTGTTTTCTTAATATTCTGATGGGAAGTAACTTTTCCTGTAGTTTGATTGGTCGAGAAGAACTTCAAATTCTATGAACTTCTCTTGGATGCTTGTAGAAGTACTTCTACCTGATGAGTACTATTTTTTCCATTCGCAACTTCTATTTTACATTGAACAAAATGTATCAAAAATTAAGTGCATAAAGAAATAAGACAAGGACTCGAGTATCAACACATATGGTGATATCAAAACTAGAAGCCTAATTAGACTTGGTTCATACGTCAGTTATTTTACTAAAGACAGTCATCTCAACACCGATACTAGAAAAGGAACCTAGAATTACTAAGTACCTAAGAAGAGAGGACTCCTCTCAAATACAAAGTATCTAGAGAATCATAAATAACGGAGACTCTCCCCTTACAAATTAAAGAGAAGTGGATATATTAGAAATAAGGCATATTCAAAGAAGTTCTAACTTAACACAAGAAATTAAATAGCCTAGATGAAAAGGATAAAGTACCAAAATGTGGTATAGATGTATTTGCACCAAAGCTTGGAAATTGATAAGTGTTAGTAAATCAACCTAGTTAGATTTTACGTTTGATAGCGGCCGCGTTATACTTCTTAACTGGAGGGGTAATTTGAGCTATTAGTAATTTGTTGATTGATGGTTTCAATCAATACTTATAAGACATTATTATTCTAAGTATAGAATCTTCCTCTTTTTCCGCCATGTAAGCCTCTTGACGACGATCAAAATATATTTTAATCATCTTAGACAGATCTCTTTTTGAGCGAGAATAATATGACAGATTTCTCCAATTTTGCAAGGATCGGCTTTGTTGATTGTCTGCTAGATCTGTCCTTAAAAGACTATTCATTGAATCACGAGCACTCAGGTAGAGCACAACAAAATCAGTCAAAAAGTAGGCAAGTTACTCAAAGTTTAATCACACTAATTATAGAACAAATAAATAAAAACAATTTTAAATATATTTGAGTTCTTGAAAAAAACACAATTAGTAGCTGAAAATAATGTATAATTAGTTCGAGTGATTGACACTGACATAATTTATATCTCCTATTTCATTTAGGAAGTTAAGGCTCATTATATTTGGGAAATTCAGCAACTTGTATTACTTTTTATTTTATTTTTTTCTTTAAAGTTACTGGTTGATACTTGAAACTTAAAAGAAAAGTTCAAAGGCGCCGACAATATATAATATTATATCATGAGCATATTTTAGGTGGAGAAATTTTTGCCTAATTTCTTTTTATGCCAAAAGAAAATGAGCCTAATTCAATTGGAATTTGACACACTATATAGTCTAGCTATTTGCACTCCTCTTCCACAAATGCAATGTACTATAGGAAAACAACATCCCATTCTTGTTTTGGTCTCTAGGAACAATGTTACCATTACAAGAAGGTGCCCAAGTATCTGCACAACTATCAATAAAAACCCAACACATGCTTTGTGGCACAGTCGCAGAATCGAAGTTAAAAGAACTATTTTTCTTTTTTTTCTTTTTCAAGACACTCTTCTTCTATTTTTTTTACCTCAGATGGTGTAGCATCATCACCGTTAATGTTATTTTTTGGCTTCTTGCTCTTGCTACCTGTTTTCAGGAAATAATCGACTAAATTCTCTGACTTGAATTTACCCCCGGACACCGGTTCAATATATTATCTATCAACAATAGCTAGAGTGGCTCCACTGGTATGAAATTTTGTTTCAAACCTCCAATTATGTGGCAACCACTTCGACCTATCTAGATACACCAAACACATAGGCGTAATCTTCTTTTGAATCTACAACTTACTCAGAGTTATATCAGACATCTTTTCTTCATTAGGTACATCACCTTTGTTTTGTGTGCTGTTCTCTGCCCTAACATCCAACACAACATCAATGTAGGTTCCCGATGGCAACAAAAGGTCCAAATGTATACCATTATTGCAGAAGTCGTCGGTGGTAACAATTATCGGTGGGAAGGAAGAGACAGCGAAGTCGTCCTTAGTCATTGGAGGAATCTTTGAATGAGTCAATGTGGAGAAAAAGTCCTTGGAATAATGGAAAAGAATTCCATTATAATTGTTTCAAAATAATGAACTTTTTCTCCACATTGACTCTTTCAAAGCTTCCTCTGATGACTAAGGCCGACTCAGCTATCTCTTCCATCCCACGGATAATTGTTACCAGTGACGACTTCTGCAATGATGGTATGCCTTCAGACCTATTGTTTCTGTCGGGAACCTACATTGATGTTGAGTTGGATGTTAGGGTAGAGACCACCACACCAAACAAAGGTGCTATATCTATTGAAGGAAAGGTGTCCGATGTAATTCTGAGTAAGTTGCAGATTCAGAGGAAGATTATGCCTATGTGTCGGGTGAATATAGATAAACCAAAGTGGTTGCCAGAGAATTGGAGGTTTGAAACAAAAGTTTGTATCACTGGAGCCACTGCAGGAATTTTTGATAGATACTATATTTAAACGGTGTCTAGTGATAAATTTAGGTCAAAGAACGAGGTGGATTATTTCATTAAAATAGGTGGCAAGCACAAGAGGCAAAAAAAAACATTAAATATGATGTTGCTACACCATCTGAGGAAAAAAAAACAGAAGAAGAGAGGCTTGAAAAGGAAAAAAAAGAAAAGTAGTTCTTTTAACATATATTTTGTGACTCCTCCATAGAGCATGTGTTGGGTTTTTATGGATAGTTGTGCAGATACTTGGGTACCTTCTTGTAATGGTAACATGGTTCTGGAGACCAAAATAGGAATGGGATGTTGTCTTCTCAGAGTACATCACATTTCTAGCGGAGGAACACAAATAACTAGACTAGATAGTGTGATAATTTTGGTACTTTGTGTTTTTATCATTTTATTTTTTTGGTTTTGGTTTTATGTACTTAGTTTGTGTTATTAAAAGGAGGTCTGCTAAGTATATACATATATATATATATATATATATATATAGCAAAGAGGCTATTTATAGGCTCCAGTTTTAATCTGTTGGAGTTGAGAGGATAATTTTGTAGAGAGTCTCCTCTGATTTAGGGAATCACAACAAAATGTTTTACTGGAACCTGAGTTAAACTAGGATCTCACTCCCAATATTTATTATCACCACATTTCTTTACCATAAGTAGGTGAATAAATGAAAGATAAATAGTGACCGACAAAAAAAGAAGAAAAAAATTGAGGGTAGGGAATTATAATATGTGGAATTGAATCCTTACCAATATGGTGAAAGTTTAGATCCACAACATGTACTTCTTAAGAATTTTTAGACGTTTAAGCCAAAATAGTGGCATATATAATTTGAAGAAATGTTCCTGATTGATTAATGTATGGACCTGAAAATTAAATTGAGGATATTCTGAAAAAGCCCAAGATAAAAGAAGAAGAAGATTCATAGGTCGCACTTCTAAAAATAAAAATAAAAATAGGATTACACATGTGACTTTCAATTAATTTGACTTTTGTTCAGAAATCAAACTCAAAATAACAATATTAAATAATGAAAATAATAGAGACAAAATAGGATAACTTTTTTCCTTGGACAAATACCATTTACAAGCCTTTGAAATTGGTCTTACTTTTTAATTAGACACTTTAACTCTAGTTTGCTCTATTTATATAGAGTGGGGAGCCTAAATAATAGTCAAAAACTAAAAGTTGACTAAAATAATGAGTTGAAATAAAGTTTTTAAGCTCTACGTATTAGTGTACTATATCACTTTCATAAATGGTCAAACCCTAATGATCGTTAATGCCTATGCATTTTTATAAGGGAAAATTACGTTGGTAAACAAACATATACTAGTTAATTAGTTAACATAATTATAGTTTAGTTAAATTACCATTCACCACTAACTTACAACCATAATTATGTGGCTCACGTCCAAAATTTGTATAATTTGGCTCCTTATTGCATATATTTAGAATTTGTATAATTCGGTTCATAATTGTACAAATATAGAATTTTCCTGATTTTATAGATCCAAAATTTTATATGGCTACCCTAGCTTGTATAAAATTATCTTGTTATAACACATGATTTGTATAAAATTTTGAAAAATTCCTAAATTTATAAATAGAAAATGTGTATATACTTACCCTGTTTGTATATTGGCAAGCGAATTATACAAACGGAAATATCCTGATGGAGTGAAAATGTTCTATATTGTCATTGTATAAAACCTAAAAAGTTGATGTAGTTACCTGTAAAATTGAAAACCCCTCTGTTAAAGAATTGTCAATAAGTTTCTTCTTTAGTACTAACCGGAGATTAATTGGCAAAGTGGACACTCCCAAAACATAATTTGAGAAATAGCAACTTGATTTTTTTTTAAATTTATTTTTTAGGTTTAGGGTTAGAAAAAGTGAAAAAGTGGGGTTGGGTTGTAGGGTCATGGACCTTTTCATCAGTTTAAGAACTTGGGGTATAAATATACAAGTATATGAAATATCATTTTCATCCCAACACTTCAACATTAAATAAATTCATCCCTCAAAAAATTAGATTACAATCCCAAGGAATATAATAAAAAAAATTAATAATCTTGGGTAAATATTTTTCGAGGAAACCTCTGAACAGTCTCAGAGAACTCTTCGTTTTTCATAAACCTACTTTATCAAAATCATCAACCTCCATAAAACTGACCATTCTTCAACAAAAATCCCATCTTCCATTATTGAAAACATAGAGAAAAGTGAGACCCTATAATCGTTCTTGAAAAATGAAGTGGAGTGTGTCTTTTTTTCATCAATCTTCTTTTCCAAGTTCAGTTGAATCTTTTTCAACCTTCTTCCCCAAGTTTAGTTGGATCTTTTTCCATCTTCTTCCTCTCAAGTAAGTTAATCGTGTTTTCAATAAATTTTAGCCAATTTGATTTTTTATTGCGATAGTGTAGTGAAGTTTAGATTTTTGCTTAAAGTTCTGAAAATCTCACCCGTTTTAATTTCATGCTTTTTATTCGGAATCAATACTGACATTTTTCTTTGGATAATGTATAGAATATTTTGAATTTTTATGTTTATCCGGCCTATCGAATTGAAAACTTTTAGTGTATTTTGGTCGACTTTAATGGTGTTTATGTCAATGGCATTATCGAGTTTTGTTGGAATTGCTACTTTTTTTGCATATTTTTTTTAGCATTACTCTGTTTGGGTTAATAGACTAGTAATTGATATTTTGATATGAAAATTATGTTTTTGTATATAGTACAGTATGGCTAAAACTAGAGGCGATATCGTTAAACTGTCTGTTCCTAAGGCTTCTAAAAATAAGAAACGTAAGGCTGAAGAAGTTTCTAGATCTTCAAAAAAGAAAATAATTGTAGTTGAAGAACCTAAGTCTAACTCGGATTATGATACAATGACTGAGATTGACAACTACGAGGACAGTAGTGCCCATGCTAGTGATGATGTTTAATCTTGTGAATAAAAAACTGACAGGACAGTGGTGCCCATGCTAGTGATGATGTTTAATCTTGTGAATAAAAAACTGACAGTGAAGATGAGAAGAGTTGTAGAGATACCCGAGATACTAGAGATGAGGATGATGATCCCATGTCCTTGCAAATTTGTGCAAGAAAAATCTTTAGTAAGTCGTATAACAACATGGATGGATGAGTTAGGATCCTTTCTAGTGAAAATTTATGTGAGAGCAAGGATGGTTGTTTATTGTGATTTTAGAAAACTTTTAGTTCAAGAAAAAAATTGTAATGACTTTAAAAGGTACTTATTTTGGACACTTGAGGCATATTCTAGAATATTTCAAATTCAATGGACAGATTGTCCATTATATGTTGTTGTGACGTGTGAAAAATGATTAAAAAAAATTACACGAGATATAGTTATGTGGGAATAATAAGCCTGCTTGTTTTTGCTTAAGAGAATTTGCATTGATTACGGGGCTGAATTGCTCGTTATACCCCTGTCACACCCTAAGCCTACACCTTGGGCGGGACTGGCACTCGAGAAACATTACTGTCCCCAAGCGAACCCTTGGCCTGGCTTAAATTTTAGCGGAAGACATACTCATGATAACAATACTTTAAAAAGTAAACTCAAATCTCAATAGATAACTTAGAATGTATAAAGAAACATTCACTAGCCAAAATGACACTCAAGTCTCAAACATCAAAACAGGAATGGAAAGACTCAACAACTAATATCAACTAAGTGTCTATGAAGCCTCTAACAATTGAGATGGACGTTGGGACAAGACCCGTGATCACCTAATGAACTAAAATGATAAAGTAATAAAAAGGGCTCCTCCTGAAGCAAGGAGACTCACCAACAACTCTAAGGCTCAACTAGAATCAACGATGCGCTGGATGCTGATCCTGGTCCTAGTTACCTCTATCTGCCTCATAAAATGATACAAGCCAAATGGCATCATTACATTGAATGTACGAGCATGCGAGGGGAAATTCTAAAACAAGACATAAGCTTGAAAGGAACTGAAAGAACATACTTGGGCTCAACTTAACTCATTTCAATATAAAGCAATAATATAAATGCAATATAAAGAAAAGCTGTTAAAACATGGATAACAACTATGTGTATTTAGAAATACAATACTAACTCTGTATGTATGCAAAGATGCAATATAAACTCTGGATGTATATAAAAATACAATTAATTCTGTGTATATATGAAATAAAAAATACTTCTGTGGGAGTTTCTCGAACGGATAACCATCACTTTAGAGTTACGTGATGATACAACATTTTGTCTCACGCTGCCAGGGCCGTCCTATACCTTGCCAAGGGCATAAAACCTAACTACTAAGTGGATCCACTAGTTTATGCTAAAAATCACTAAGGAATCATCTAAAAAGTATGATCCTTTTTCAACCCATGATGGCTACATGGTTTATGGGGGGCAGGGAGTTGTCTGAACTCTCCCCCATATCGGTGCTCAATACTACTCCCAAAAGAAACTAGCTCATATGTTTAAAAACATAATTTCTTTCTGTGGTTTGAGATAATTTCTCAAAACCTATCTCAAAGGCTCTCTTGGAAATCAAAGTTTCATCTCTTTCTTAATTGTGAAAGAATTTGTTCTTTACTAAAAACTAGCTCATAGGCTCTATTGGAAATTGGTATTTCCTTTCTTGTTTAAATGTGAAAACATTTACTCTTTGCGAATACATAGTCCCGATATACTCTTTTGAAGAAATGAACTTCAAGTCTTAAAACAAAGTTAAACATTTATAAAAGACCTTTGGAAGACTCTATGAACTTCTCTTGACTTGACTCTTAACTTTCCTTGAATTTAATTATGGATTCAAGGTTATGATTTGTGATAGTAAAGATGTCGTGATGTTTAGGAATGTTTTTGGATAGTTAAACATAAGAAACGATAAAAAAATCACTGTCTGGAAGCAAGTCCGCGAAGCGGAGATACATTTAAATATTTGGTCACAAAATAAATTTAAGGCAGAAGGGTCCGTGACCTATCCACGACGCGGAGAATTTTTTTTTGAAAATGGGAGGCAGGTCCGCGACGCGGACTGGGTTGCCAGATTCGCCCGACTTTTTCCTTTTTCATTTTCTAACCCCAATCCGCCTAAATTTGATTCTTTTGCTCAACTTCTCTTTAGATTCAGATGCCCAACACATGTACACTAGAATCTAACTCAAAACAACTGTAACATCCGACAATTTGAAGGAGCTTGAACTTGGAAAATAATCATTTTTGGAAAAAAAAAAAAAAATCTGGAAATTTGGTTAAGTATGGAAAACAATGAGTTTTTGGCCAACTTTGAGTAGTCATAACTCCTAGCTCAGGATGAGTTAGGAGTAGTTCCAGTTATGGTTGCGAAGCTCGTGGAACGATCTTTCCAACGCCACTGAGTTTGCTCAATTCCGAGCTCGTATGAGGGAGTTATGCCCTGTAGAAGTTGGACAGTTGGAAGGGAAATCAGTCCGGAAATTTAAGGGCATTTTGGTCCTTTCCCAAATTATTTATTTTGAGCTCATATGGTTGTATTG